>VKOC01016412.1:0-151770 GCA_009364415.1 Spea multiplicata
TGAGATAAACTGCGTGTTAATGCTTAGGCTACTGGATTTACAATCTATTTTTGGAGTGGAAAGCACTGATTCCAGCTACTTAATGAGCCATGAGATGGATAACACTAATAAGTAGCTAATGACAAACTCATTAGGAATTAAGCTGTGGTCTGTCTAAACTAACAATTGTGTAAATTAAATGCTAATAGTGTCCCTTAGTACAGATAATTTGATTAATTAACAAGCATATCTTTTTTTTGTAAACCAGACTTACAGGATTATAGGAACTTCAAGATCAGTGTAGCTCTGGGAAATTGACCATTGTTTGGTATTGTGTTTCAGACACAGCAATGGCAGAGTATAATTTTTTATAAATAATGCGTTTTTGAGTAAATGCCTCCTAGACCCCCAGTAGCCGCC
The DNA here is from genome assembly GCA_009364415.1 of Spea multiplicata. Taxonomy (NCBI): domain Eukaryota; kingdom Metazoa; phylum Chordata; class Amphibia; order Anura; family Pelobatidae; genus Spea; species Spea multiplicata. Next base: position 400 of record VKOC01016412.1, read on the forward strand.
TCATGAAGTGCAATGCAAGGCTGCACATGTTGTCTCTATGATCCCACAGCGTGTGGCCAGTGGCTGGGCACTGAAGCAGCAGATCAGGCAAGTATGTTGAGCGCTGTAACCCAGATGCCTATACCTGTAATTAACAACTATAAGGGGATAAAAATGATTAATTATGAAGGTTTTAGCTATAGCGCTAAGTATGCATTACTTACACACAATGCTTTATTAAAATAAACATTGGACAAAAGGGGAAGTTCCACTTATTAACTTCAGTTTGACATTTAATAATAACGGAGATGCAAGCAAAATATTTGTATGTGAATGACTAGAAAATAATGTACAGATAAAATGTATTATTCTTATTATACATTAATTTCACTGTCAGTCTGAAAAACAGATCTGTTATACATTGTTAAAAAAACACATGTCCCTCATACCCCTGCTTCCCCAAAGTAATTTTAGTTGGGTGCTTCCCTAAGCCAGGTTCATGGGGCAGGGGGCAATTGACTCCCACCCAGGCTTGTCCGAAATTTTTTAAATAGGTCTGGTATGACTTGGCCACATTTATCAACTGAAGAATTAGCCTGATTTCTGGTACTATACTTATGGATTGGAGTATTTATATTGGAAGATGACAGTTGATGTTACAGGACATCAATCTATTTTTCGTGCAACCTTGCTGCAGTTGGCACGTGTGGGGAATAAGTCAGCAACTAACTGCGGTGGTCCCCATTTTTCTCTGTACCATCAATGTGAACTTTATACCAACTCCACCTTTTCTACCATTTCTCCTGACCACCTTTTTCTCTGAACCAGCTATGTAATCCCTCTACATTCTAATGCTATTCGATGTAATAACAATGACTTTTGAGTAATTATGTCTGAGAGTTAGAGTGAAATTTATACCTGTCTACCCCATGAATAATTGTCATTATGTATTTTATTTAGTAAGTGTACTTGGTAAGTACAAATGAGTAAAATTAACTAATCAGGCGCCTTAAACCACTATTACTATATTATTCTTACAGATGAGTAAAAGATTGAAAGGAACAGTGAAGTAATTTCTTAATTTATTGCCAATTTTATTCAAATTTTAAAGGACCTAAAGCAAAAAGTTTATATATATATATTTCTAACAATTATACTTGTCCAGAAGAAGGCGAAAAAACTTGGACAAATATCCAAATTTTGTCACAAGTAAAAAATTCCTTCCTGACCCCGTTAAACGGCAATCAGTCATTTGACCCTGGAGAATGGGGGTTTGCACACATATTTTCCAAAGCATTAAGAATATTCTAAGTTTGCGAAATTCAATGGATTAGTCAAAATCAGACTTTATCCACACCCCCAAGATAGGACTAAACATGATTACATTCAGCCCCATTTTCAACCCAATAAAGGGAAAAAAAGACATCTTATGAAATTTAGATCCTCAATGGGTGATCCAACATAGGAGTTGCTAAAATTACAAAACGGAGACTTTTTCCACGCCTTCTTCCTAATATTTTCAAACACTACTAAGGAGAGAAAACGCCCTTTTCTGTTAATTGGTTGCACATTAGTCTGTAACTCCTATGTCAGCGCAATTTGACTTGTAATGGTACCCTCTTTTTGGTCTTTCCTCTACAGTCCCTTGTATCCTATCGTTCTGTTCAGGGCTAAGCTTAAAAGGAAAATACATTTTAGTAAAGGATGCACATTAACTTGTCTCCATCCCAGGCCTGAACATTAATAAAAACTCTAGTCTACCTTGGCTACCATTGCAAAATGGGCATTCATCACGAGTTGCACCTCAAGAACAGTTAGATTGAACACTCCGGGCATTTGCTGGCAGTTTGACACCATATGGAAGAGAAGATAAATAAGATACCATTAAATAATCTTTTGTATTATGCCCTCCCCTAAACCGCCCCTAACCGTATAACCCCCTGTTGCCGATATTTTATGATCCCACATGTGTAACGTTGTGTCGTTCTTCAGCTGGTCATTTGTATCCCTTCTCTCTGTCTTCTCATGCATCACACTTCATCCTTTTAAGAAAAAAAATATTTGTATCATTTCCTTGAGAATTCTGCATTAGTTATCTAGTTATCTCACCACTAAACATCAGTTCAGTTAAGGAGTTGGAAAATGTTACAATCAGACTAATTGCAATCATATATGTACTTACAATGTAAAATGATTGTAAACGCATACCCCAGGGTGAGATACTGCTCCATGGGCTGTAAGCTAGGAAATGAAAAATAGAATAAATTCAGATTGCCTCCAATATTACCCAGAAAACAATTGATCCAAACTATGATGACCCACTGTATTTTCAGGGGTAATTAAAAATGAAGGCTACAGGTTTATATTTACTGTTCTCTGTGTGCCTCAAACCCCTTTTTCTGTTAAGCCATTATTATTCTGTCTCTATTACCCCTGTGTCTGTCATTCCCAGTACCCAGCTGACAAATATTCTATATCATGTCTTTGAGAATTCTACTTTAGTTATCTAAACACTTTATGGAGTAGTTCAGCTAAGGAGTTTGAAAAGATTACAATCAGACAATCAACTACTTGCAATCAGATCTGTACTTACAATGTAAAATGATTGTGAATGCATGCCCCAGGGTCAGGTACCGCTCAACTGGCTGTATGCTGGCAAATGAAAAATACAACATATTCAACACAGCTCCAATATTATCCAAAATGCAATGCATCTATCCAAATCTGGGTGCATCCGTTTTATATCCTTCAACCAAGAGTCTAGACCTAAAGTGAGTAAACATCCCGTTGTATATTATGTGCCCATTGTGACATCATCTTACTGTTAACATCCTTATATAGTTGAATGGGTGTGGCTTAGATCAAAATATGACATTAGTTTGTGAACTGCCCAGAGGCGTATTTCAGAGGATATCTACTGAAAATAGCGCCTATGGCAAGCACTGAAATTGCGCCCCTGTCCAAATATCTAAAACCCATTTACTAGCCCCTGCTGCCCATATATATAAATATATATATAAATATTAGTCCCTGCTGCCGATAGCAGGTATAGATCAACACACAAACCCAGATCAATTGAAATTCACTTGTGATCTCAGCACTGAAGGTATATATCAAATAAACAGAATCAGACATACAAATCCTGTATTTGCAGGTATACAATAATAATATATGAAACGTAGCATCGCAGGTATAGATCAAATAAATACATGGAAACAGCATTGCAGGTATTAATCAACTGAATAAGACATATTAACCCTGTATTTGCAGGTACACATAAATAATGTATGGAAACATAGCATAGCACATATGGATCTACAGAATAACACAAAACCCCAGCTTTGCAGGTAAAGATCAATTGGAATTCACATAAAAACACTGCATTAAAGGTATATTTAAAACCCTCTAAATTACAGGCATAGATCACAGGTTGCGCACCCCAAAGCCACACCTGGTGTCCACACTGCCCACACAGAACCTGACCAGCACCCAGATAACACACATTAGATTTGCCATCTTTGTCCCCAAACAGCCCAGCACAAATCAACTTTGTCCCCAAACAGTCTGGTCTGTGCCATCTTGGTCCCCAAGGCTCAAACCTCCTGCTAGTGCCATCTTTGCCCTTTCACAATTATACATCTATGATACACAAACACTTTTACAGTCACTCACTAATTCACACTTTAATTCAGACAATTCATCCACACATTAACTCATGCTCTCCCTCATTCCCTCAATGCATCCACAAATTAACTCATGCTCTCCCTCATTCAGACAATACATTCACACATTAACTCATGCTTTCCCTCATTCACTCAATGCATCCACACATTAATTCAGGCACTCTTTTACTATATATCTACCCCTCTCCCTCCCTTATCACTGTCTAACACCTCTCCCTCCTTATCACTGTCTAACCCCTCTCCCTCCCTTATCACTGTCTAACCCATCTCCCTCCCTTATCACCGTCTAACCCCTCTCCCCCTTTGTAGTTCTCTCACCTTGAAGTCCAGCGACGGGAGCACAAAGCTTCTGTCTTCCTGCACTGCCCGCTGCTTCACTGCTGAGCGCCGTAATATGACGTCGTATTTCGCCGCTCAGCAGTGAAGCAGCGGGCACCAGCAAGCAGCTTTTAAAAGCTGTCTTTCATTTGATGCGGGGGAGAACGAGGGGCGGCGAGCGGTGAAAAAACAAACAATATGTAAATAGAACTATGGAATCAGTTATCTTCATACTAATCCCAGGTACACTATGTTTAAACAGTCTTCAAACCAAATTCTTTACTGCGAAACAATTATAATAAAAAACAAAAATAAACGTTTAAGCAATATAATAAAATAGAGTTAAAAGTTGTGAATGTTAACAGTTCCTTCCCTATTGGCAGTACAAGCGCCCATATCAGCAACAACCTTCCAGGTGACATTTAATGTTTGTTTATGACATGATGTTTTATTCCCATGTTTTATTTCTTATTCTATCGCTATGAGACAAAACAATTTTCAAAGTTACTGTGAGTTTAGTTCAAGGAAATCTAAACCATAATGATGTTTTCTTTTCCTCTACAGTCTAACTATAAATTATTATACTGATTGAGGTTATTACATTATAGAAAATAGCCTGGTTAATTTCAAGTTTCATTAAAATAATTCACACTTTCAACACTCATCATAACTAGTTCAAATAAAGACAGAGATTAGCAAAAGACATTTAACAATCCTTGATTGTTTATGTAAATTATGAAATCTGAAAAGGGCTATATCAAATGTGGTGGTTTTAATGCCCATGAAGCTTATCAACCTTTATAATCGTTTTGCATACAAATGTAAGTCATTTTAATTTCCCATTTTACAAAATCAATCTTTAGTGTTATCAAGGGGACTGGCGGAGCAAGCAAATCAAATATATTGATCTAATATAATCAGGTGGAATTAGCGACAATACGCTGGGATTCATTACTAAAATGGTTTTGAGAAAATACAAGGAGCATTAAATTTGATAAGCATGGTGTTTATTGATGTGTGATATTTTGATTAAATATTTAGTGTTCTTTCTTTGTATTATTCAGCATATCAACAGGTGCTTTCGTCGCTCAAGGGTAAATTTCCCACTGATCGACAACCTCACCGGATTTAAGCAACAAATTAAAAACCTAAAAAGGATGTTATGATTTTGTTCAAAGTTTTTGCATATTTGTCAGCTTACTGTATTTATTTATTTTTTTGTTTTTTTTTTCCACTGCTTTGACTTTTTTCCTTTTTCATGGGCTAGAATGGTTCACATAAAATCTACAATCTGCAGACTTCTGTAGGAAGGGTCAAGAGACAGCACTAGCGCCCCCCCTGGAAATTCTGTGACTTATTTGGAACAAAAAAGGTAGGGACATTTTAAATTATCCATTTGTCTATCCTATCGAGTACATATGGTTCTGGACAACCTGTTTAATGTTCAAGCTCTCCTGCCTCCAATGTCATTTAAAATCCCGGTTCCTCAACTGCAAGACCATACTGGCAGAATCTCGCTTTTTGTCCGCATACCAGAGAGGAGCTGCATAGTGATGTCATGTCATGTCTTAGATGTCATCGACGTGCATGTCCCTTTCCAGGAGATCACTGCAGAGCAGCGTTGGATTTCTGCACAAGGCTATCTTGGGCAGGAATAATAAATAAAATAAATAAATAACTGTAATGATTAACGGCGTTGACCGTGCCAGCGCTCCATATCATTCTGATGATGCCCCACCTCAATGTAAACATTTCTGTGGACGTCCATGACAAGTAGGTGAGGGTTTTCAAACAGTAATATTTTACTAACTAGGGGCTCCATCTCTATTATAGTTAATGGGTTTACATAAAATCCACAACAAATACATATTTTTTATTTATTTATTTAGTTTTACCATTTTATTAGCGCAAGTCTTGGATCTCTGCTCTAGAAATAGATGATGCCTCAGAGATTACCGAGTGCCTAAGCAGCTTTCTAGGTTAATTTTAAGGTAGAGCCACCTATGTCAGACTAGTGATTTTAAGGAATTTCAATCATAATGTTTTTTTTCTTAATCAAGACGGTAAATGCTAAAAATCATTAGATGTATGTAAATGCCAAAATCAAGAATTTGGATATGGATTCTGGTCTGGTGTTGTACAGGAGAGAGGGGGTGCGGGGTGCAGCTGCATAAACATACATGTGTTCACAGTATTGAAACAAGGGCCCATCATCAGGTCACGCAGTCTAGTCATTTTTTTATTTTTATTATTGAATCAAATTAAAATTAGTTATTTTTGATCGAAAATATCAGGATGTCAGTGTTACCACTTTTAACCCTCAAAGCTAACTTGTTCAGCACTTTCTTATTTGATAACAAAATTTAAAATGTTAAAAACTATAAAATATTAAAATATTTTATTAAAATTTTGTTAAAAAAAGAAAGCAGTCAGGCCATGTGTGCTTTTTCCAAGTCACCAGTTGCTAGTATGGAATAACTTAACAGGCCCATATTACAATATTCTCTTTAAATAATTGTCAAGTCTTTGTCTTGTTCTTAAGAGTCCAAGTGCAGAATTTGTTGTGGGGTTAACCTCTTTCATTAACAGAATATCCATGTTCTCCAATCTTTGCAACTAGCCCTCTTTTCAAAACGCAGCAGCTTTGGGGCCAGGATTTTAAAGGTCCGTACAAGCAACTCTATTGGTCTCTGGCAGGGGCCATTGGTTGATTGGCGACCAATAGAGTCCCTCATACAGACTCCTGATGCTGAAACTCGGCCTGGGAAGACCACTGGTTTCCCTGCTCCAGGAGTGAAAGATCTGTACAGGTGGCCAACAGAGTCGCTCGTATGGACCTTTAACTCCTGACCGCGAAACTCTGCCTGGGGAGACTTCCTGCTCCAGGAGTTAAAGGTCCGTACGATCTACTCTATTGTTCTGGCAGAGGAGCTCCCTGCTGGCGCCCACCAATAGAGTCGCTCTTATATACCCTGAACTCCTGATGGTGAAACTCCACCTGCGGAAACCTGCTCCAGGAGTTAAAGGTCATTCTACAGAATTGCTATGAGAGGTATGGATAATAGAGCTGATACTGGGGAGAAGAAAAGAAGCGATGCTGCGGAAAACGAGGCAGGGACTTGGAACCAGTCAGTGCCGAAGATAGGGAGACATGGATAGAGAGTGTGAGACATTATGAGAGAGAGTGTGAGAGAGAGCATGAAATAGAGTATGATAGAGCATAAGTGTGAGAGAGTAAAAAAGAAACAAAAAGGAAAATTCACAGTTTTTTTTTCCTTTCGTATGAATTAAGGAAATTGACAAATGCACAATTTTAATGGTTAGTATATTTGGCATATTTCATGTAGTCTTATTTACCATTTAGATGACGTCAAATTCCATGTTTGATTCTTATTTGCCTGCTTCACAAATTCTACTTGACATTGTTAATTTACCTATGTCGGAATCCATTATGAACCCCTACATCCATTAAGTCGTCGTCCTCCTCCTCCAGTAAGTTCCTCTAGCACAAACCAACTTCTTTTATTCAAGGTTCATCTAAATGTTGCATTGCCATCAATAAAATGTAAACCTCATTTGCTCTATCCCTTAATGAAAAAATAACCTGATGTGTCTAATGTATACTTATTTATTTAGAAGAGGTAAATTTGTCCTAAATATAAAACATAATACAAAACGTCAATTTGAACTGTATATAGTATACATAGTAAAAAAAAATAGAGGACGGTTTCACTTTGAATGGATAAAAAATTGCACTCGCCTGGTGTTTAATCTTTATTTTAGGATGAAACCCAGTGTTGCTTGCAGAATCTGAGGCTGTGGTTGCCACCATGTAATAGCATATATTTTATGGAATATTGACAGAAAGACGTCGCTAACAGGGCACTAAATCACTGGCTGAGCCTAATAATTTGTGATAGATATTAAATAATAATTGCAGTTTTAATGTAACACTATGCAAAGCACAATCTTAAAATAATTTCTGTCTTTAATGTTTAATGTCCTTTAAAACAGATTTAAGCAGTGCTTGGTTAACATGTTTGGTGCATCCACCGCAATAAATGTCTATGTTTAGAAGGAGTTTTAAATGTGATCACATATTAATGCTGCAGTACAAACCAATAAATAGATTTCTTTACAATTTAAATACTGTCGTATTCATTTTGTTGTTTTGTTATAATATAATACCCGGGAACTTCTGGGCTCCGGCTACCCGGAGCCTTCCCTTGCGGGACGCGGCCAGGACTGCACAGTGACATCAGTGGGCGGTCCCATGACGTCGGTGGGGGTTCCCACAGCCTCAGTGGGCGGTCCAGCTGACATTTTCACTGACGTCGGGGGCGCTCCAGCTGATGCCAGCGGGAAAAACCCCCATTTAAAGGGAAAATGGGCAGGGGGAGCAGGGCGTGCCAAGACCGCGCTCCCGCGACCCGGAGGGTTCAGGTCTTGACCCGGAGAGTTCCCAGGTATGTTTGTAGTTCTGCTTCATCTAGGGCAAAAGGATGACAAATGGAGGGGCACTAAAAGGTAAAAAAAAATGGTAGTCATAGAAACATTTGCCAGCGGGTAACCTTTCAGCAAATCTAGCTTGCCCATCTTAATCAGTCTCTGTATTAACCTCTTCTGGGCAAAATAAAAATGTTATGTATCTGAACAAATTGTGGAATTTCCTCATGTGTAAGAACTGCAAATATTCACAATGCATTAAAAGAGTGTACCCAAAAAATGTTGGAGGGACGAGCATGTTCATAGGGAGCGCCAGTGATTTGGAACATATAATATATAACGGGAAGACTCTTTAACTGGACATTTACCTAAAAGATTTATGCTTTATTTAAAAGAGTGTCTGGAGAATTTTGTGAAAAAAATGTTAATATTTGCACAAATCTCTCTTGCCATTATTCCTCCAACTTAATAGATATATAATATATATAACAATTTGGCATGATCCAACAGAGAAGTGTTTTTACCCTATTAATGCGCCGGCTAATGTCAAATAATGCTGTTTAGAAGATGACAACGTTCTCACATTGCAGGTTAGTAAACTATCTATAAACGTAAGCATTTTTAAGGCACAAACTGTAATAAACGTTAAAATCTGCTGTGTCAAACAAAGTAATTTAGCATGCAAAGCGCAAGGCTACTGACAACATTGTTTTCCAGTTTTTCTCTGAATTATTCAACGAGAAAACTACAGGAAACATAAACTTTCTCTGATTATGTAAAAGCAACTTCAAAGTCATTTACAATTAGCAACTTGTCTGGGGAATAATTTGCATATTCAACGGTCATTAATTTGAACATACATTTTATGTAGGCTGGAGCTGTTGCATATATATATATATATATATAATTTTATTATGTATTAGGTATAATATATATATATATATATTTTGTATTATAACTTGTATGGCATCAAACAAATCAGACATAATAACATAAACTTGGCCTGGGGCTATGGTAATGGTCATCAACATTGTCAAAATTAACAAGAGCAAATTTATATGGGGGAAAAAGAAAAATGTTTGTATTTGTTCATTGCAAAATTGCGAACTCTGTTTTATGTTTTAGACACACATCTAATGACTTGAGCAATTTAGAGATTCCCTGCTCAAAACAGTTAAATCAAAACAAATTTGCCCAAAATATTAAAACTGAATTGATGAATTGGTGAAAGTTTCCCCTTTGTGGTATTTGACGACTTTTTTTGGACATATGGAACCATTTTCCCCATCAATATTTAAAAAGTGCAAATAAATATATGTGTAAATAATCAAAACACCGGAGCGGAATCCCTGTGAGAGATTAGATACGTATAACAAGCTGTGCACAAGCATACTGATTACTTTGTGAGTACAGTTTATGTAGACGAGACGTTTTGCCTGGAAATTCTTACTCAAAGCTATCATATTGCGGCAGACACTTTCTGCCTTCCTCGAGATAAACTGTCTGCTATGTTTACTGACGGACTGATCTCATGCTGTGCGCTGGCATGTTCAATTCCTGTGTCACTACTCAAAGCTTTACAACCATCAGATGAATATAATTCATAAACTTGGGGCAAATGTTTGCTCAGAGAATGAAATAACCAAATTACATATGATTCACAGGGCCGTGCAGATACCATATCTGCCAACAGTCCCGAATTTCCCAGAACAGTCCTGTTTTGGGGGTCCTGTCAAATTGAGCATAAAAATATAGCCTGTGCATGGTGCATTACAATGTGGATTGCGTTTTAACTGTATGTCTAAAACGCACGCAGCCTAAACGCTTGTAAATGAGCTCCAAACTACCCAATGTCATTTGATTTGATGGGACAGAGACAGATGGGAACCAACATGGACGTCCCTGGTATCCATAAACCCCCCTATACACAAACACATACATACATAATATTATATATAAAATTTATGTTTCTATAGCCTCTGAAGGGCCATTTTGCAGGTTAAAACTGAAGTTTTTTATCTTATTAGTGGTTACAGTCCCACACTTAAAATGTTTATTTCTTCTTGGATTTCTTGGACTGCCCATTTAACCAGTTTGCTAATCTTTCAGGAAGCCAAGCCCAGCGCTTGTAAGCCGCGTACAAATTACTTATAAACTCTGACATTCATTACCGTAACTATACTACATTATGCTACAGCTCTTGACCTTGATCTATGTTAATAACGCTATGATCTGCTTCTGCATTTACAGGCCTGTAGACAAATACATTGCCGTAAAGGGAATTCTCCAACCAGTATGTAAAGTGTTCCTCATAATTATCACACAACTTGAACTCGATTCTCTGCCAGGAACATAATAACTTTCCTGTTAGAAAACATAAAGCTTTGACAAAAAAAAAATATCATTTTCTGTTTCATAGGCTCTGTGGTGATTAGTTTGGCTCTAATTAACAGTCGATTTATAAAGCATGTCCCACATGGCAGCATCTTAAATATAAGTAACTTTTTGATGGCCGCCCGTGTTTTTTTATTTGGTGGTATAGCTGTGTAGTCAGTAGAACCAGTGTTGCCATGCGTGTTGTTGCTTCCCTGGTCCGTCTGCTTGCACGTGATGCCATTTATTTCGTTTTTACAGTGCTCCAGCGTCGCCTTTCCTGGCACACCACAGTGACATCTTTTGATGATGTCAGATGGCCCATAATGGCCCATACATAAAGTTACAGCTTTTTCAGCAAATGCTGGCTTTCGTATGGGAGATAGGACAGCATTTTCGGCCAATGACATCAGGCACCCCAAGATTCGACCAACTCCAGACTGTCGAAAAACAGCGAAGAAAACGCAGACTGGGTCGGCTCCTGTTGAATATTTCACTGGGGAGAAGCCATCTTTGTTAGGTTCCCCTGCATATGTCTGGTGTTTTAGGTAACAGGTAACTTCAATTTAAACACAAAACCTGCAATTTTTTTGTGGGGAGAATGATCTATTGTCTTCCAGTTGCTTAAAATGACGACTTCCATCATTCTATGCTAATGGCTTCCTGAGAATTTGAAGAGTTTGTATATGGGATGCATATAACCACATTGTCATTATATATATATACATATATACATATATATATGTATAGCATGTATACTATTGCATACACTTCTTTTTCATAGCAATTTCTGTTAATAACCTGTATGTTCTTTGTTAGGAAGACTACATCCTACACATTTTTCGGCTAATACAGGCAAATAATTCAGGTTTTGGCTTTGAAATGCTTCCTCATATTCGCCATCCCTGTTGTTTACTTGGTTATGTTTAATTAAAGTGTCCATTAAAATATTCCTGATTGCACCAATTCAAATAAAGGCTTAATAAATCAATAAAAACGTATTTGTGACTCCATGGGTTGTAAATATAATTCCTGGATAAGGTTTAAAAATTACACGTATCCTTAAATATCCCTTCTTGCCAAAAATCAACAGGGTTTATTTTTAAAAGTTACATTTATTTAACATTTTTTTTTATCACATCTAGCTATACAGATTTTATCACACATATTGTAATAAGAAATTAATAAAAAAAACAAACAAGAGAAACAGTATTTATTTAATTATGTATCGTTTGTATATTATATTGTGCACAATATAGAAATCTTCAACCTTCCGTACCACTACTTTTGGTTTTAGGAGTCCAGACAAGTAAGGGAAAAAAGAGACACTAGAGGATAATCTTCACGTGTTACGTTTTCATGGATTTTATCGGTCATTTTAATTTACTACAGAATATGTAAAGGGAATCCAGCATTTTAATGTTAGCCTAGTAAAGTGACAGTACTTGCAAGGGACTCATAACCAAACTCTCCTGTTCAAAGTGAGTGTTCTTCTGAAGCTTCTCAAGTACCCTCAAGATCTGAAAGCATCCTCAGGCATCATTACTTTGGAATTATCTTCTCCCTGCAGAGCCAAGCTTGTCTTTAAAGTCAGCACACGTGTGTTTGATATGAGGGAATATGTTAGAAAGGTTATTTGTATATTCTGTCTTCAGGACCTGTTTGCTAGACGTTGCTTTTAGCATTAAATAAGCATAAAGAATCTCGTATATACCAGGCTATAATTCTTTAACATTCAGTTACCTAGGGGGTCTTCCTGAGATGTCTTACATTGATATAACTATCCACCAAGTGGTTTTCTTTTCACATCAGCTCAGTCAAATACCGCAAAAAAAGTAAGTATATGAATTGTCTGTTGGACAAGGGCCAACTGGATCATCTAGTCTGCCCTTCCTTAACTGTTGCCTAACATTTAGCCCTGTCATTGTCTTGGCCATGTCTTACGTCCAGGACAGCTTTATGCCTCTCCTATGAAAGTATAAATTCCTTCGCTGCATTAACCTATACCACTTCTGCTGGAATGCCAGTCCACTTATCTGTTCATGGATAAAAACATCCCTGCATTTGCCAGCAGCTCAGCTCCAACCATCCAGTTTCTACCTCAATACAGGACAAACAACATGCCATAAGGGCTTTGACAGATCTTCATTTTGCCCAATGAAACAAGAATCAAAACATTCCAGCAATTAGTAATCTCCTAGCTGCTAGACCACAGGATCTACAGGCGGATTACTCCCAATGTTTCCTGGATGCTACTAGCCAGACGTGCCAATAGCAGCTGATTCAAAGGACTCCCCCTCCCTAAATGGCAAATCTTCAGAAACAAAGATAGGCTGACCAAAATAAGGGGTAACTCCTGCGTGAATTGCTACAAGGACTTAAATATACATGGGAGTGAGTGGGACAGGACTCATCTCAAGGGGGAACCATCTAACTGGAGATTTAAAGGCTACTTGTAACAATGTAACAAACCTCCCCCAACAAATGCTGGGTGGGCCGCTGTCCAACAGCTTTCTATACTCACCACATTTGCTGCTCTGGTAGCAGATTGGGTGCTACAGCGTTCGGCTACCAGCTGGAAATGCCTGGACGTTCATTGCATGAGCATAAAAACATAAAGTGCAGCCTGCCATATCCAGCCGCTGGCCTTAAAGTGCCAGGAGCGCCTCACCATCCTCAGTCCGGCCCTGACTTCCCCCAATGGATGCAGAGGGCAGACACACAGGGATGGCATGGGCCAGCAGTCATGAGCCCTTTCCTCAATATACTCCCTTCACCCTATGCTGAGATTTGTTCTTCTCTCCTCCTATTCATGTCCTTTAAACCATATTGAAATGCTTGTTAAATAGTTTTGCCTTAATAGCATTGATTTTAATGCAAAGAATATTAACCAACTAAAATACATAGATGCCTGAGGTTGGTTATGAAATACAAGCGGTTATTAGTAATAGTTACTGTTGGCACCATTGTTTACAAATATTGTATAAATATATGATGAGCCATGTAAAATCTCATCAATAAAGTCAACGCTAGATATGAGTATATGTTCTTTAAGAATTAGAAGATCCTTCCGGGAAAACAGAAAACAGATGACATGCATCACAGAGACTGTATCTCACATTTTCCATACTGTTAAAAGCTCTAGAACAGTTTTCAATGCAGGATTTATTTTAAGGATTAAAGTTCTTTGAACCGAGAAGCATCTGTTAACAGAGCATCACTGTATTTTTTCCCAATTATTTAACATTTTTTTCAAAAACGTATTATTTTATTTCACAGCCCGATGATCTTGGAGTGGTGTAATTTACATAGTGGCCAGCAGAGGGAGACTTATTTCTCAGTCTGTTTCCAATGTAGTGAACGAAAAGGAATTACATTATATAATAATATATAAAAAGCGATATATTTAAGTATATGCTGTATATGTATATTGAGATGATACAAAGCTAATGGGGCATCATGCGATTTATTTAAAAGCTCTCCAAATCTCAGATGATGACAGCAGGGGAAAATGAAATGCATTTTTTTTTGTTTTCTCTCTGAAGCAGAGCTTGTTTCTAGCACTGAAGGAGTTAATATTTCATATTACCAGGAGCTGAGCCTTGAAGTTGAGGACAAAGACGTTCTTGCTGGGCTGCATACTATTTATAGATGAATGTGTACATTAACAGATATCTATGCGTGACAGTCTGCTATCGCTGAAACATATGTGGCAGAGTCCTCTAAACTGCCCCAAATGTGTTCGCAATGTGGGCCAGGCAGACAATACCTACACAAACGTTCTCAACAAAAAGCAAGTCCTTATGCGAAGCCGAGATTATGTTCTATCAAGCCGCAGAAAGGAACAGGAAGGAAAATGGAAGTTATGGAAATTAAGGAAAATATTTTGCTGCACATGAGTTCTGAATGCCACAAAACAAATGCTTCTGGGATCCATTGTGATTTTGTTAAGCACTCAGTCACACTCAGCAAGAACGCACCGGCAGAGCTTTCTACTGCCTTGCAGGTCTTGCAGGGCTCTCTATTGGTTACCAGGATAATGGGGCACATGGGTGACAGATGCCCAAACCCCTTCCCATGCACATCACCATAATGTGTTTCATGTAATCATTACGAATAGGGTCAGCTCTTGCGTTTGTCATCCACAGCTAATCATTTGGATGAAGAACACGTGCACTGATGATGGCTCCGGTTGCAGGTAAGTAATGGGAAAACAAGTACACCAAGCTTTCGTGAACATCATATACACTCCCAAAGGGACCATTCTCCAAAAAGCTAAGAACACCGCCATTGGGCATAAATACGGATTTATAAGAAATCCAATCGCCAATCTGAGCAAAAAAAGAGACCTGTGAGATGGGTGGTTATCGAAAGAGTACAGTATGTTGCAGAATTGCATGGAAAACTATGTGATGTAGGATGTACATCAGTGTCCCGAAGGGATCTTTGGGTTTAAAGGGACGTTGTATCAAATATGAACCTAATTTTAAAAGCAAACAGAGCCAAATGTTATTTTTTTTTAAATTAATATATAATGTTGTGCTAAAACCGGTAATATTTTTAGTCTAATAAGTCAGCACAGCAGCCTTATTTTACTTATTAAATACTATTTATGTTTCATAATACTGTTTTAGAGATTGATAGTACATAGATAGATAGATAGATAGATAGATAGATAGATAGATAGATAATGTATAGTTTGATGTTAATATATCCATGCATTTATTATGGCTTAAATTCATCTAAACTTGTAAGCGTATGCATTTAATGGTTAAATTAAATACTATAACGCAATGAAATGTAGCACCATTAAAACTTAACAGAGCAAGAGAAAATCATTTAGACTATCGGTTACACACATAAAAAGGTTAAAGCATCAACATTACGCTGTCTCTGTATCTATTTTGAATGCTAAATGGTCATTAAGCCCTTTTCTCTTATTACAACAATAATGTGGGCTAAATGGTTTTCACCTCTTTGAATATCTAATATTCTATCACATCCAAGCAGTGTCCAGAATTCATTAACTTCTACTTTTTTTTTCACTTTTAGTAACATCAAATAGGATAAATTAAATTTATCAAGGGAAACGTGAACAAAGCAGAAATCGGATGCGCTATTTCTGCCTGCGATTTGTTTATCATTTTGTCACATCGTATATCATATTGATATAGCATGCATTGAACCAGAATATTTAGTCGGTTATATATTGCCTTGGTGGGTAAATGTCACCAAAAATCGGTATGAATTTTTCCATTGTCTCCATTGGCTTTTTTTTATTTGAAAACATATTTAAAATATAAAGGATTTTACAATAATTAAAATGAGGTTTTGGCATACCTGGGAACATCCAAGGGTTGGCCACTCAGAGTGACTCAATCATGGTGGTGAGGCTAGCTGTACGATGGGCTGGGGTAGTTGGCCAAAGGCTGCTCCCCTGGCCGGACCAGTTAACCTGATCTTAATTTTTGTCTTAAGTAGTAGAACCAGTTGTGGGTCAATTACTGCCTTAGACCTTAATGAGTTCAGTTGAAGCCTGGGGGAATCCGACGTTGTTCAGTTGAAGGCCCGTTGAAGTTTATGAGGCTGCTCTGAAGATGGCTTGCAAAAGTTGCGAGTCTTAGGATTTAGCAAGCACTCAAGCTTTGGGCTTCTGAAACCTAGTATGAGTTAAGAGCAAAGTAAATTAAGGTACTAGGGAATTCGGCCTCTGATACTAGGGGACTAGGGTACACACATTTTCTCGATAATTAACTTTTGGATATCGCAGGAGAAAAAATAATATACAATGTCAACTTGAATAACAAAAACAAAGTCTCTTCAATTGAAATGCATATTATTTACATAATCTTTGTAATTTCCCCAAGTTTTGAGGTACCACACAACAAGAATATCACTAAATTAGTACTGACTGCGAGCATATTGAACCATTATTTGCATTTTAAATATTACGTTGCATGTTCAATTAGATATTTTTTAATACTACAAGTAAGAAACGAAGGTGAATAGACTCAAAAATATGAAAGATTTTCTTATTTAATTTAGAAATTACAGTTAACATGTTCTCTTGACAGGCTGACAGATTCTCAGTAGTTTTAGAGAAATAACTGTGTATACTATTGAAATATTCATGTGAAAAAAAAAGTTAAATGAGCAACAGAATAATTTAATAATGAATAAAATTACCATTTTGACAAGTCTAATAATAAGTTTCGACACGATCCATCATTAGCTGTAATAGAAGAGTCAGATGCATTGCTGGGTATTTGTATCTATATGTAATAATGCGTGTATAGGAAAATAAACAACCATTATTTCATTTTTTTCGTGTTCTGTGGATGAATGTTCAATATAATTTATCAGCTAAATATATTCATTAAGTGTCAGCATTTATTCTGCCTTTTACAAAGCAGCTGTTTTTGTTTAATTGCCCTTTTCTTTGTACAATCCAGACAGAGTTTTACACTGAACAATTCTGTGTACCTGGAAGCTGCCCCCTTCACTATATAAGTGCAGAGAGGGGCAGCCTGGCCAAGGGGGCCAAATATCCCCTGGACCAGCCAAATTATTCAAACAGGACTGGCACACTCATGAAGGGAGAAAACGCAAATAAAAGTGTGGCAGCTTGCACAGTGTGACAAGCTCCAGGAAGCGTAAGTGTGTGCTACAGTGAGTTTGTGTTCGTTATTTCAGTGAGGGGCTGCTCAGCTTTACTTGAATGCTGAATGCCTGGCACATGATGATGAGCTGTGCAATGCACCTTGTTATTAGAACTTGCATTTGCAGGAGGAATAACTGGTAATATAAGTAGCGTATGGTGTTAGAGTGAATGTGTATGATGTTAGACTGTTTGTGTGTATTGGCATGGGGTGTTAGAGTGAACGTGTATGATGTTAGACTGTTTGTGTGTATTGGCATGGGATGTTAGAGTGAATGTGTATGATGTTAGACTGTTTGTGTGTATTGGCATGGGATGTTAGAGTGAATGTGTATGATGTTAGACTGTTTGTGTGTATTGCATGGGGTTTAGAGTGAATGTGTATGATGTTAGGACTGTTTGTGTGTATTGGCATGGGATGTTAGAGTGAATGTGTATGATGTTAGACTGTTTTGTGTGTATTGGCATGGGGTGTTAGTGAACGTGATGATGTTTAGACTGTTTGTGGTATTTGGCATGGGATGTTAGATGAATGTGTATGATGTTAGACTGTTTGTGTGTATTGGCATGGGATGTTAGAGTGAACTGTATGATGTTAGACTGTTTGTGTGTATTGGCATGGGATGTTAGAGTGAATGTGTATGATGTTAGACTGTTTGTGTGTATTGGCATGGGATGTTAGAGTGAATGTGTATGATGTTAGACTGTTTGTGTGTATTGGCATGGGATGTTAGAGTGAATGTGTTTGCTAGCCCAGGATGTCTGGCAATATCTGACCCAGGAGGACAAAGTCACAAACACTAACACTCTCCAACATGCACAACCACTCTAACACACAAAGACACACACACTCTCACCTACATTGGCTTTAGATCAGCTTGCATATGGTGCTGCAAAGCAACCAGAGGTATATTTACCTTAGGCACTGCCCACGGATGACGCCAGAATATGAGGGCCTCTGTGAGGGCCGGCCTATATTTGGCCTTAGACAAGTCCTGTTTGGAGAATTAGAAATGGCACAAGGGTCACTCCTGGTGTTAGTGTATGGTGTTAGAGAGTGTGTGAGGGTGTTAGCGTATGGAGTTGCGAGATAGTTGGTGTGGGTGTTAGGGTATGGTATGGGAAGCCAGCCAAATTTGTTTTTCCTTAGCTGCCCATTCTCTAGCAGAGCCTCTCTTTCTTTTGATTACAAGGTGTAATGACCAAGGCGCTTCATACGTTTTCTCTCTAGTTAAATTTAGCATTGTCTGCACAATATTACTTGTATTATTATTATCATCATTATTATTAACAAAAACCTCAACCTTATATATGAAACCACAAAAAGGCAAAACCTATTTTAATAATACCCTTTGTTTCAAGATTCATTCACAATTGAATTATGGATGTATAAAATAATATTTTTCATATTAAGCGATTTATTTCTGCATGATCAGGAGCAACCCATTAGTTACCACAGTTAATAATCCATGACACATTTGCCTAGAATTAATCGAATTTTATTTATTTCATAATTTGAGGGTTTTTTTTCCTGGGTTTGTTTGTTCGTCAAGTATGACAGTCTTATTGCGCATGCATTATGTAGGATGTTTAATGAAACCAATACTGGCAAAATAAATATTTATTGAAATGATCTTTGTGCCGGATAGAAAAGCAGGTTATATGTTAAATGAATGAAATATTAATAACTAACAATGGATAAAAAATAAAATTGCTTATATTAATAAAGGCAAAAGGGTGTTATTATTGTGTAGTATATAGTGTAGGAACATAATGGTCTACCTTCATATAATATATATACATGCGCGCATCCTATACACTGCTTATGTGGATCAGCTGGCCTCCGTTCAGTAGGGATATTTCATGTTCGACATGAACACGGCTACAAGCTGAAGTCAGTATATGTCATGTTCGTCAACAAAATACTACTGCAGAAATAACACAGAATTTGTCATTGTCAATCACCGCCTGACTCGACTTTATTATTCGCCTTTAAAACTACATTTTCATATCAAAAAGGCCAAGGAAGAACTCTCAAAATCGATCTGCACATTTTCCGTGAATTTTACTACAATTCAGTAGATCTTTCAGATCTTTGCACCTATGGATCTATAAAAATCCTATATCTGGTGCTCCGGGGCAATATATATTAATTTACTTGATTATGTTACATGATATGTTTTGGCTACACAAAATATTATTTTCATTACTATGTACACATATCATCATATGTAGATCACTGAGGCACAATGGATAGCTCACGACCTTTCTGGTGTTGAATTGGGTACACTTGTTTCGGGGTCTGTGGCTAGGGGTAGGGTGTGGATGGGGCTGGGGGCAAGAATGGTGGAGATCCATCCACCCACTTTACCTGAAGAGACTTCACAGGGCTAAGTGGCAGAGAGTGTCACCATTGATTCACTAGTAACCTGGGTTGGTCAAGGGAGATCAAAGCATCTTCCCAACTGGCCCATAAACCCCACTGCCCACGGGACACTGGCGCTGCGCAGCAGGACAGCCTGAATTTCAAGACGGTCCCCACCACCAATAAAAGAAAAAGACAGGACTGTTGGGAAGTATGGTAATAGAAGAAGAATTCTTACATATATCCAGACTTTGTTAGAATAAATTATGAGAAAGTCTACAAAAAAAGCCAGTATGTAGGAAAAGATTATTTTTCGGCTAGGTTATCCCATTCAGTTGCAGACACTGGCCCACACGAGAGAGTCAGGCATCCGCTTTGGTACTTAGAAGGCTATTCCTGCTGTCTCTTTTAATTTAAGGTAGAGCCAAGTTCTGCAATATAAAATAATCTCTCTCTCTCGCCAGTGCCCTACATTTTGGATAGATTCCTCCTTCCTACGTCTAAAGCATTTTTAAAAATGTTCCTTTTCAGGTCACTGAGCTTGTGTTGGTGAATAAAGACAGAGACAAAAGGTGCCTTATCTCCCGATGCGAGTTTAACACATTGATTCATTATTTCACTTCTCCTGTGAATGGAATGGATTTTTACAGATGTTTGTTTATGAATAATGGTGGTTAAATCTACATCGATAGATAGATAGATAGATAGATAGATAGATAGATAGATAGATAGATAGATAGATAGACAGACACACGAAGGAGTGGCTCAAGAAGAAGCACATTAAGGTCCTGGAGTGGCTTAGCCAGTCTCCAGACCTTAATCCCATAAAAAATCTGTGGAGGGAGCTGAAGGTTCAAGTTGCCAAACGTCAGCCTCGAAACCTTAATGATGGAGAGGATCTGCAAAGTTGAGTGGGACAAAATCCCTCCTGAGCTGTGTGCAAACCTGGTGGCCAACTACAAGAGACGACTGACCTCTGTGATTGCCAACAAGGGTTTTGCCCCCAGTGCTTGTGCTGATGTTGCTTCCAGAGGTAGTTTGGAACTCTGTAGTGAGTGATGCTTGGTGGCCCAACTCTGTGCGTGGTCTACTGCTTTGTGGCTGAGCTGTAACGAGATGTTTCCACTTTCTAAAAAAATAGCACTCACAGAGAACCCTGGCAGATGTAGCAGGACAGACATTTTTACAAACTGACTTGTGGCAAAGGAGGCGTCCTATGATAGTGCCACGTTTAAAGTCACTGAGCTCTTCAGTACAACCCATTCTACTGCAAATGTCTAGGAAGATCACTACTCATGTGCTTGATTTTATACACCTGTTAGCAATTGTGTGTGGCTGAAACACAGAAACTAACTTAATTTAATAAGGAGGAGCGTCCACATAGTTTATCTGGTATAAAATTTGGCGTTTCTTGTTAAATTTAATTTTTTTTACAAAACATGATATATGTTGCACATTGAATAGCAGTTTGGGAAATATCTGTGGATGTGACTGTTCTTCGTTCACTTAATTGCATTCAGGTTATGTCCATTTACTTGATACTGACCTTTGAGTGGGACTTCCATATGTTTGTTCCTTTAAATGAGAAGCATTAAAATGTTATATTATTTTTATAGAAAATGTCTGTTTTTTTACTTACAAAATGTGTCTTCCATAAATAAGAAAACATGTAATGTAAATAGCAAAAGACACAACGGAAGCGTAAAGACAGGTTTGTCAGGCTCTTCCTTTCATGAGAAAATTAGAACTCAAGTACAACTTAAACCATGGTTACTGAACAGAAAATTCACAAATTATTCATTGGGGCAATAAAAGCAAAAAATATAGTCTTTTGCATTAGCTAAATGTTTGTTTTTTTCTAACTATTGCCATATTATGATAACATATAATATTATAGTCATTGTCTAAGTAAAAGAATACTATCCTAGATAGCTAATAGAGACGTTTACAGGATAGTAATATTTTTTTTAATACCTTTCCTGTACGATCTGTTTATTACACACAGTTTGTCACATTCTACTTAATATTTCACTCCAGGAAAATATTGTTAAGAGAATTAATATGTCCACCCTTTTTGTATCATATATTTGCCTATTCTCTTGTTTGTAACATATTAACCGTCGCCTATAAATAAATTGATCCTGCATTTTTATCCTTCTGCAAAAAAAGTCTGAAAACCATTGTAGATCAAAGTCCTTCCGACCTTTGTGTCATTAAAGTGGCAATACATCTTTAACGTGTCTTGCTCAGTGTTTCTAGATAAATATCCAGTGACTCTTCGAAATCGCTTAATATTTCTAAATAACGGTAAAGTGTATGACATTGATTCACCTTTCCAGTAAAGTGAGCAATCGTCAGCCAAGCATTTTCTTTGAGCTTCTACCAGACTTTCACACCATGAGTAATAACCCTCAGTCCAGATACACACTGAAAATGCATTTGATATTCAAATACAATGTCCTACCTTTTTGTTGTAATTAGTTTTATTACATCGATCTACATAACATAATGGCTGCTGTCAGGTTTATCCCATACGCCTCCTAATTTGTTTTGCTACCCCATAGTGGTCTAACTTTTTTTATCTACATATGCGGTCAATAGAGTTGGCACGCCAATACATGGACAATAAGCAAGGATGGCTTCATTAAAAATACTATAATTTGATCGTTTCCCCTCTGTTTATGAGTAGAAAATACAAAACATTCTTGGTATTTTTTTCTGAATTTTATTTTTAAGACACTTCTGGAATTTCACCACATTTTAACCCTCAGGCCTTCACATGATCATTGATTAGGTCAATAATTTAACTGCTTAAAGTTAATATATCGGCATATAATAATACTGTGTCAGAGTAGGTTGTACATTACAGTATATTGTTCTCAGACCTCCTCCGCACCGGAGCTTGAAGACCTTGGGATTAGAGGCTCTTGCTATTCAAATGGACATCACCCTGACCAGCACCACCACACAGTATTGGATACAAAAGTTTTCTGCCCAGGCAAGGCGTGGGGTCTCTTGCGTTATATATTCTTGTTTCATACCAGTTTGTCAAAATTTTGTACCAAGATCACACAGTAATTCTCAACAAAATAACTCCTCATATCAGATGGTTGATGGCATAAAGACTATCCCATGCCTTTAAATATAATACTTTAACGGCCTGACTATAACCTCCCGTACCTCCAAATGAATCCAACATATATGACCATTACTGAAGCTTTAATTTGGTCTTGGTTTAACGTAACCAAATTTGAGGTCTCGGTTAAAATAACATTTATGTTTTACAACATATCTTTCCAAAAGCGTTATTATGTCTTTCTCCAACCTAGAAGGATATATAGAATCTAAATTCCATGTATCATATATAATCACAGGTGAAAACACGAACAACATTGCCCTATACATTTATAACAATTGCCATCTTGCCGGTGTAGTATTAGGTAAATAAAAATCCTATTTACTTAGCTGTTCGTCTTTTTGGTGAGTGTCACTTTAATGCTCTAAAAGATTATGTGGCACTTAACTGCTTTCAATTTGATAACATGAGCCGTATCATTCTGCTAATAGTAACAATTCAAGGATGGAAGGCAATTACCCTCTACTTTAGGATTCACTTCCAACTGCAGTGGATCAATATAATAGGTCTTTTAGTCGCAAGAACTGTCAATCTCAGTGCATTTATTTTGTTGCACACACTAACGAACAGCGATGTTGGTTAAAGCAAAGTAGTTACTTTTCGGTCTCTATTTACGAGTAACAACACTAACATAAAATACATGTTTCCGGGAGAAAATGGAAGGTGCGTTACCATTTTATTTCCACGTCCTATATATTTATATGAGTTATCATTTTACATTTTAGGTTTTACAAGTCCCTATATATTTTTTTTCAACACTTCTATGTTTTCTTTTTTTTTTCATTTTAATTTTAATAATGGTGTTTTGTAGATCGGAATAAGTGGAAGGTGTTGTATGGCGTTAAAGAATGCATTTGTAGACTAGGACAACAGGACGTGGACATCCATAACTGTATATAAATAAATAGATTTCAAGACACTATACCCATTGGGGACTTTCACAATAAACAGATAAGTTAATGTGTAAAAATCAAAAAATCAGAAGAAATCAAATACAGCAATAATATATATGTATAATGCCAGAAGAGAAATAATTACTTAGAATGCATTTGTGACACGCGCTGCTTTACAGTGGTTCTGTCCCTAAACTTACCTGATTTAAATTTCAATAAAAAGGGATTTATCCAGAGATTGGTATCATAAAGTCATTTATTATCCTGGGAGAAAGGTGCGGGGGCAGCTGCTTTCATCTGGGACAATCCCAAGTAACTTCTTGATATTGTTTGCTGAACCTGTATAATTATGTAGCGTTTCATATACCTGTGAATTTTATGATAACATTTTTTGGCAATAACTTTATTTTATGTCACGGCCGCAGTAAGACCTCGACAGAAAATGGAAATAAGAAATAATTTTAGAAGTTGAGGAAAGGAGACTTTCCAACATGGTGGATTGATTG
Organism: Spea multiplicata; assembly: GCA_009364415.1. NCBI lineage: Eukaryota > Metazoa > Chordata > Amphibia > Anura > Pelobatidae > Spea > Spea multiplicata. The sequence continues at coordinate 24,757 of VKOC01016412.1, forward strand.
AGAGAAAAGATACTACAGCCCAAATCTTAGCTCATGGCAGACATTGCCCTCTCTTAATGACATGACGCGGCCAGGATCAATGGCCATTATTAGCCACATTTTGCTGGGTTATGTGCATGAATGAACTCATGAAAGTGAGTTCTGTGGCTTAAATTAAGCCTTAAAATGTAAGGGAAGTTAAAGATTCCACTGGGACGAGACTATATAGGTCAATATTATATTCCTTAAGAAAACATAATTAACGCTTAAAAAAAAAAAAAGGAAAATTAACAAAAAAAAAATATTTTTTAAAATAAGATTAATATTTTCTGTCATATAAAATATGATGCTTAAAACTAATTATAGCTCAACTAGCAGCATAAAGCAACTCACATTCCTATATTGTGCATCCGAATAAATTATGTAAACCTCCACCGATCCCTGTGGTAAATTCCCATTTATAGCTGTGTTTTCTGTAAGCGTTTTTAAATAAGCTGTTTTTGTATTCTGACCCACTTTTTGCTCTACTTTGCTATTTTTCCTATAGTCCTGTGGGGCCCGGTATGCAGAACACGTCTCAGTATATCCGCTTAGAACATTCCTTTTGAAATTCACAGTAATGTCAACCATGGTTCTTTCATCAGCCATCTTTAAAATAATTTGTAATGCAAAAGAACATGTAAGATGAGCTTGTAGATTCATCCTTTATTGGCCTTTGCTTCAAAGTAACTGCAATATATTGCTTATCCCCAAGTTCTCTGGGAATCCTTTAAACACAGTAGTTAAGATAAGTATCCTATCATTTTCTATGCACCCTCCTATCTTTTAAAGTAGGGTTTCTATTTCATTACCATATGACATATTTTCAGATAAGTGAGATTATTAATCTCTGGGCACGCTATTTTAATCTTCCCAGTTTTTCTGAAATTAAAACTTCAATTTAGTCTATTTTATCTGGTTTTTCTTCTGTTGCTTAATGACTTCGACTACTGGTTCTCTCTCTATCTACTCCTTCTATCTTCTATACTTTTTTTGACTACCAGTTCATAATTCTTTGGGATACAATTTCTTGGGAAAATGAAACTTTATGATGATGGTTATAGTGGTAAAGGTACTTTTATAGACACATTAAGTCTGTTGTGGTCAATGTTTCAACGTTATTTGATGGCAGATAAGAACCATTCGGCTCATCTAGTATGCCCATTTTTCCTTATATAAAGACTCAGACTCATCAGTCCTTGCATGTTTGAATTAGCTCACTGTATTAGCCTCTACCATCTTTGCTGGTAGGCTGTTCCACTTGTCAACCAACCTGTTTGACGGATGGTCTTCTGGTGCTTCGTTGTAACCGGTTTCCACATTGAATGGTCCCACAGAGGAGAAAAGAAACAAAACACAACCAACCAAAAAATAAACAAATTCCAGATGGGCCTGGCTATACAATGCCCCCAAACACATTATTTTCAAAATGTAATATCTACCAGTTCCATTTTTTGGTTTGCTAATAAGGACATAAATATATAAAAGTAAAAATTAATATATATGGCTGCTAGATGTATGGATTTGTATCATGTTGACCATAAAAAGAAAAAGAGCACACTTGGTAAAGCCAATACCTTTATCAGCTATTTGAAGTATAATAGATTGCAAGCTTTTGAGTCTACCTAGGTATCTTCTTCAGACATAGAAGCATCATGATGAGTGATGAACATATGTTTTGTTATGAACCATAAGTACGAATCACAGAGTGCGACAGGTGATACATTCACCTTCACTTCCAACCCTACAAGAAAAGGAAAAATATGAGGCTGGAGACCTTCCAGAAATAGAAAAAGAACACTGGGTGACCTAGGTCATGGGATGACGAAGTGATTATGTAAACTTTGCCACCCAGAAAAACATTGTAAACTTAAAAGTTCATAGTTCCTCTAGACATCTTTTATTATACATCAACGCCTATGTGACCTTTTGTATGTACAGGAGAAATTGGATTGAACAGTATGTAAAAATACTTCAGATTAGGACACATTGTAATGACATTTTTTCCCGAAAATAGCAACACACGGCTCCACAGTTATATTGCTTTTTTGGATTATATTTAGTTTCAGCTGTCAAAATGTATACCATAGTATTTCATGAATAGCATTTTAGTCTATTGTGCAGCTGATTTCTTTGTTCACCGATTGAGAGTGCCTTTATTTTTATGATGACAGCTTTATTTTTCTCTCCAATGTAGCACAGAGGGGAAAAAGGGAACTTTGTATATTTTAAGCTACTTGATTTAAGCTTTCCTTTAATCTAGAAGCAAAACTCTTTTTTTTTAAATCTTTCTGGCAAGCGATTCCCATTATGAAACGCAATAATGATCTTTGTGTTTGTGGTTTGCGTGTTCTGAACGGTGGTTTTACATGTTTCTGTTTACCTATAGATCAAGGTTATAATGGTATACTGAAAAGAAAATGATGCATCCTGAAAATCACCATTACTGTGGGTGTGAATTACACCAATTAGGATGCTTTTGGAAAATTGATTGTAATGTACTATTCAAAAAAATGGAATTCAAGCACACGGAAATGTGTACCTTGACTGACTCTCTAAATAATCACACCTGGGAACCCTTCTGGTTTGACCCAAAGTCTCCGGGAGAAGCCCTGCTTCTCTGGGTCGCCAGGTCAGTTTCTTTATTCTCCAGGCATGGAAGCAGCATTTGGCCATGTCCGCTCCCCCACCTATTTCTTGCCACTAAAGCCTAACCTGTGTGTGTATGAAAAGCGTTACAAGTGCTTCAAAATTCACTGAAACAGGGCCTAAAATGAGACTTCTCTCACCTCCTTCACCAGGGTCCATTACTGCTTGTAGCTGAGAATGATCTTTGCCTAAAACAAGACCGGCGCATACACAAAACAGATAGTAATTGGGGAGTTGGGACCTTCATGGACAGAGCATATTATTGTAATTGTAAACATCACTCATTTAACTTAATGTGCAAATACATCAAAATGACGCTCACAGAATATGACATTTTGGCCCGGTAAGTATGTTTGTATGTGTGTGTGTGTGTGTGTGTGTGTGTATAAATATATATATTTATACACACACACACACTATATGGACAAAAGTAGTGGGACCCCTGATCATTACACCAACAGGGAATTTGATGACATTCTAAATATAGACATTAATATGTAGCTGGTCCCCCCTTTGCATCTCTAACAGCTTCTACTCTTTTGGGAAGGAGTTGTGGGAGAGTTTCTGTGGGAATTGTTGCCAATTCATCCAGTAGAGCATTTGTGAGGTCAGGCAGTTATGTTGGGCAAGGAGCCCTGGCTTCCAAACTCCGTTCCAGTTCAATGGGCTTGAGGTCAGCAAACTAAGACATTTTGGACAATGCTATGCTTCTAACTTTGTGGGAACAGTTTGGGGAAGGTAATTTTCTATTCCAGCGTGACTGCACAAAGAAAGCTCCATAAAGACATGGTTGGATGAGTTTGGTGTGGGACAAACTTAATTGGCCCATTTACAGCCCTGACCTCAACCCCATCAAACTTGTTGAACTGGAACAGATATTGTGTCTTCTTATCCAACATCAGTGCCTGACGTCACAAATGCTCTACTGGATGAATGGGTACAAATTCCCACATAAACTCCCCAAAATCTTGTGAAAAGCCTTCCAGAAGAGTAGAAGCTGTTATAGCTGCCAAGGGTGGACCAACTATATATTAATGTATTTAGAATGGGATCTCATGCACCTGTTGGTGTAATGGTCATGTGTCCCAATACTTGTATCCGTATATTGTTTGTAATATATACTTTTTAAAAAGATTAGATGATCTGAACTTGTTAATTTATGATCAGTTCAAATAAAACAAATACGAAAATATATCTGCATTGTTCATTTTAGTATGAAAAAGGAGATGATGACATGCCCATTTTAATTATCAGCACATTTACTAGATTAAATAGATCACTTTGCATTACAGTCCTGGTATTCTTGCCATTAATATTTAATGCTGAACATGTAGGTAAAAATGTGAGCCACTCACTACACTACCAATCAGGCCATGCCATTCACCCTCAGAAAGCTGTGCATTCACTTCTAAGGTACAAGCTTCTTAGGGGTCTTATTAAAATAACTTTGGCTTCTTTGAAACAAGCCAACGTTACACTTTAATCTATAACGGCATTTTAACAGGGCTGCATTTACCTGCCAGATAAGTAGATGTCCAACACGCATGCCACCACGTCCTCAAAAAATATTAAACTGGCCCCAAGCAGACTACATCTTACATTGTTCAAAAATAAGCAAAGCAGTAAACGTCTTTGATAGAATGTAAGTAATTTATAATATTTTGTTAAAAAAAAAGCAAAATGTAAATCCTGGCTACATGTTATTTTATAGGGCTAGTGTTGACTCTAATGTAATATACTGTATGTTGGCCTTACTTTCCACATATATGCGGCAAATTCCCAGCAGGAAACTATGTGTATGAACAATATTTGTGATCTCTGTAATGTTTATGCTCCCCCCCCCCAAATAATCTGCTATGCGACGGCCTCAAGGGGGTCTTCATTTTTTATCAGAGCATAGATGTAAGCAGTAATGTAATAAAGCACGGTGTATTCCCGTATGGCTAAACTGTGTCCATCACATCCATAAATAATACAAGAATCTATTCCACTTTTTACTTGCCCTGAGCACTAGCAACATGGGCAACGGACACCTACTTAACACAAAGTAACAGCAACATGGCTTAATGGCAGCCGCTCAAATCCCTAGGCAAATGTCCAATCTAGCCCATTGATCACAATACATTTAACTGCAGACTTTGTTTCACATGATAATTATGGTTAAATAAGGATTTACACCAACATTTAATACATTAAATATAAATGTATACTTTATCTTATTATATGGATTCTATTATTACTTATTCAAACACATTTTCATTTTAATAAAATTTGCCAACTTAGTTAATTTGTATGAATGTTTGAAAAGGTTTTTTGGTTTCCTGGACTCAGCTCTGAACTCTGGCTACCTGACTAGGGCTCTGGCATCAATTATCCCGAACTTATGCTTTCTGGCTATGGCTTGTCTTAACTATCCTGCGTGTACACTTTGTGCCTGGTCTTGGAGGATCATTAGAAAGTCCCACGGCCACTAGAACCCAGAAAGGCTCAACCCAAGGGGGAACCGGTTGGAGGATGAAGGACTCTTCCTGAGATCAATGGGCTTTCTGTTGTAGAGATACAGTGACCTACCCTGCACCAACATCTCCTCTGAAACAGCCAGGAGATTACATTTGTTGACTAAAAAGGAGTGGACCAAAAATGAAACAAAAATTTTTTGGCCCATTTGCACAATTCTAGTATTTATCTAATTTAGAAATATTATGAATTCCATAAAAAATATGTATATGGCTGTCCCCTTGTATCATTGTCCCCAAAATTTGATATATTGGTCTATTGGGATATGTATTATGCTGAATGCCAACATTTTTTGAGAAACTGTAGTGTAACCGCAATGTTTATCCCACCATAAGATACCATTACTGCTGATAAGGCAGGTAACTGATGATAGTTCTGTTGCGGAGACACCCACGTTATAACTTCCCTTTATACTATTACTTCACTAAAAGCAACTTCAGTAAATCTTAGCTTATTTATAGAAACCAACAGAAAAAGACCACGAGGAGTACACGCATGCTACTATTGTGCAGTTGTTGTGATTAAGTCTAAAATGAATGCCAAAGCATTCTTAGATACTATACCACTAATGATACATGATAGCAGAGGAAGCGTTGTTGTGTGCCTCCATAATGCAGTATAATAGGTAGGATGAATTATTATAATGATAATTAGAATGCTCCAGACTCCAAGTCATAATACATAGTTGTCAGTATCACTCTATTTTATAATAAAGAGGAAAAACAGCTTCAATTCAAATTTCATTCAGCCCGGCAAAACAAAGCAAATGTTTGGTCTCCATTTGGGATTTTATCAAACAATTATGTTACAACGTGTAGGTAGTTATTCATTAGTCAACCAACGTTTATAATTAATCCAAAAAACCTTAAGCTAATACCGACGATTGAAGAAAGGACCCACTCTCTCGGCAAATGTCCTACGCACTTAATGGCCAGTCAAGGCATACCCACCTTCCAGCAATGTCAATGCAATCATTGAGTTAATAAAGAATAAGTATACAAGGGATCAGGACAGTGCTGTACATGCTTAGAGCTATTATGGCTTAGTTTTATCCCCCATTAATATTAAATACATAGAAAAGGTCCTACACATAGAAAATAATAAGTTTGCAAAAATACCCACGCTTTTTCATCCATGTTGAGTCCAAAACAATGCCAATTGGGCAATTTACACAAATCTGATAAATGCATGGTGTATTGATTCCTTAATGATCCCTAGAGTTCCATGACCCGGAGAACACTGTCGTACTCAGAATCACTAGGAACGGAAGATGCTGGAATTACTTTCATACACTGCTGCTGACTTGCATTGGATGGCTTTAGTGCAAAGATTCTGCTGAATTGTGCAGGCTTTCCATTACCGGGGTCTAATGTCAGGTTTTGTGAGGTTTGAATAAACTTGATTACTGAGCGTAAAAAAAAGATACAGATTCTGTAATGGAAACGGAGGTGATAAAATAAAGTGTAAGAAAAAAGAGTTTTATTAGCATTCTTGTTTTTTTATTGAAATACTCTGTGTCTGCAAATACAAGTTTCTTGGTAAGCATTTAGGCTATAAAATGAAAATAGTATTCATCCGGTAACCATCAGGGTATAACCCAGAGTCTGCGCTGCTTCCGTGTCTCCAGGTAATTTTCCTCTTCTCCAGGGGTGGGTGCAATGTTTAAGCCATGTCCACTAATCCACCAACTACCTCCTACTCCTGTGAGGCTAGCCGTGTCCCTACACATGGACTAGCCATATCCCTAGCTTGCAAAGCCACCCGCCAAGAAGAGGGAGAACTCCAGGTAACTCCTGGGTACCTTGGGAAGTACCCAGATATGATGATATATGTATGATATGATGATATTTGTCGGGGTTCTTCAAGACACACACAAATACATTCTGAATGAAACCATGTATTTAGTTAATTGACAGTTAACAGAAAACACATGCATAATCTGTGACAAGGTAAGCATGATATGTTATTATGACATGCTGTACAGGACTTCCTGAGAAGCTAATTTAAGCTTTTAAGTATGGGACAACACCAAGGCTGCTGCTTTGTCCCAAGCCCATGGCCCAAGCCTGAGAAATTAGCGTTAGAAACTCATGCACACGTTTATACATTTCTTTACACATACTAAACAAAACACGCCAAGATCATCAGCATACACTGTACGTGCTTCAGGTCAGCCCTTGAGCTGGGACCTTTATACAGACCTTTACCTTAATGAGCTTGCTGTGTTAATGGCAGGATTATTATTATAACAAAGCTATGCTAAGCACTGCAAAAAATATTCTGCAAATGATTCTCCCATACCCTACAATATTGCAGGTTAAGGGCTGGATTTGAATGTCAGGTCACCCTAGGTAAAGACAACTTTCAAGTTACGGTAACTAGCCTGCTTCTTCTAGGAACATGGATATTACTCCCCAAATAAAAAGGAAAATGTTCTTACCTGTCCAAATTCTTCAAATCCAATAAGCATTTGGTAATTGCCCAATTCCCTTCTTGTCTACATGCAAGGGAGGGCTGGCAGCATTCGGCTAAGGGGCCAAGTCCAGCCAAGTCATAGCTGAAGGGGTAATAAAGGAGCCTGGACCATGTGTGTCAGACAACACACTCAATGTGCATTGTGCAGTCCTGTCCTGCCTTAATTCTTTGTTACGCTAGGCGGCCTGCTGGATACATGTGGAATTGCAAGTAGAATGTAAAACAGCTTGAGGTAGCAGGTGAATTTGTTTAAATTAAAGCAGCTCACGATGCAATTGGTCCCATGCTTCTCTTGCAGCACTCACCTGCCCCGTGCCCTTGAGATATATACCCCGTCTGCCTCTAAATGTGACTTTGGCTGTTTTGTTACTGGTCCCCCTGGCTGGGAATCATACCGCTGTCTCATTGTGGCCAGCCATCCCTGAGAGATACGGATAATGCAATGCAAGGCATCTCCATACTATGTTTTTATTTTTAAATTAAAGTTTATGACAGTACTATATATATTATTCAACATAGATGCAGTGGCGACTCTAGAAACAATATATAGGGGGGGCACACAAGATACCACAGTCAAACTGGGGGGGCATTCATAATTTCCAAAAGTTATGTGCTATGGAATTATACTTTTGTTATTGGGCTAAAATAATACTTGATCATTCAACATGGGAAGCCTGAATCCACAATTGAGTGCGACTAATCCTTGAAATAAATATAATAACACAATAAATAACTTTTCCACTAAATTATTTCAGGGCCTTGAACGTTTTGTCCCCTGAAGTCACTACAACTTCAGGAGGGCATTTTATCTCTGGATACATATAAATGAAATAATTCCTACTCTAAGTTAAGTGCCAGGAACAGATGACCAAACACACACACCAACACAGGCTCTATCACACCAACACCCAGACACACACCAGGACAGGCTCTGCCACACAGACACCCAAACACATCAGGACAGGCTCTGCCACATTGACACCCAAACACATAGGACAGGCTCTGCCACACTGACACCCAAAAACACTTACAGTACCCTAGGACGGGCTCTGCCACACTGACAACAGAACACACACACACACACCAGGACAGGCTCTGCCACACCAAACACACACACACACACCAGGACAGGCTCTGCCACACCAACACCTATACACACACACCCGAGGACAGGCTCTGCTACACCGATAACCAAAAACACACAAACAGCAGGACACAATCTACGTCACAGACGTCTACATCAGGATGGATTTTTCACACTGCATTGTTGTTTATACCCCCTTAGTGTTTTTGCCCCTTGTGTATTGATGCCCCTGCTGCCCATATATATTAATATTAGCCCCAGTTGCCAATAGCAGGTATAGATCAACACGTTAACACACAAACCAAGCTTTGCATGTATAGATCAACTGAAATTAACTTGTGATCTCAGCACTGAAGGTATATATCAAATAAACAGAATCAGACATACAAATCCTGTATTTGCAGGTATACAATAGTATATGAAACGTAGCATTGCAGGGATAGGTCATATAAATACATGGAAACAGCATTGCAGGTATTAATAAGACATACAAACACTGTATTTGCAGGTATACATAAATAATGTATGGAAATATATAGATATGGATCTACAGAATAACACAAAAACCCAGCTTTGCAGGTATAGATCAATTGGAATTCACATAAAAACACAGCATTAAAATGTATATTTAAAACCCCCAGAATTACCCACACCCCAAAGCCAGCCCTGGCATCCACACTGCCCACACAGCAATCACACTCCTATCATACCCAGGCAACCAGTAAATGTTGGTACTTAGGCATGATGGGACTGTGCTTGCTGTGATTGCTGTTAGCAATCACACTCCTATCATGCCAGGTCAGCCAGTACATGCTGGTACAGGGTGGCTGTAAGTGATGTGTAGACCCCATACTGCTGGCAGCATCAAATACACAAGGGGGGGGCAGCTAGCCAGGTTTCAGCATGTACTGGCTGACTTGGCATGATAGGAGTGTGATTGCTAACAGCAATCAAAGTCCCATCATGCCTAGGTTCCAGCACTTACACATCCAACCAGTAAATCCTGGAACCTAGGCATGATGGGACTGTGATTGCCGTTAGCAATCACACTCCTATCATGCCAAGTCAGCCAGTACATGCTGGTACAGGGTGGCTGTGATGTGCAGACCCCATACTGCTGGCAGCATCAATACACAAGGGGGGGACGGGCAGCTAGCCAGGTTTCAGCATGTACTGGCTGGCTTGGCATGATAGGAGTGTGATTGCTAACAGCAATCAAAGTCCCATCATGCCTAGGTTCCAGCACTTACACATCCAACCAGTAAATCCTGGAACCTAGGCATGATGGGACTGTGATTGCTGTTAGCAATCACACTCCTATCATGCCAAGTCAGCCAGTACATGCTGGTACTGGCTTACACAGCACTTACACACACTCATTCATCAAACACCCTCCCCACCCCCTTACCTGCACTGCAGCTCCTCGATGACTTCAGCAAGACTTCAGCAGGGGGCGCGGCCTCCCTCTGCATTCTCGGCTAGCTTCCGCTTCCTGTAAGCAGCACAGAAGACCCTCCCACAGGTAAGTAGCAGGGCTCGAGGTGCGGCCCGCGTAAGATCGGTTGCCTTGGCTGCCGATCTTACGCGGGCTGCATCCTCTCTCTCCTCCACATAAAAAAATAATTAATAAAAAAAAAGAAAGACGGGATTTAAAGTCGCATTGCGACTTTATTCGAAATTCGGCAGGGGGGCAACAGGGGGGCAAGGAATTAACCTAGGGGGGGCAATTACCCTTGCGCCCCCCTGTAGCGACGCCACTGCATAGATGCTATCATTTTGTGCTGTTACATCATGCTTATCAGTAGTACAGAAAACGTCCTGTATTAGACTGCTAGCGGTATACCTGTAAATGTGTGATATTCAGGGAGAATTGGTAGATTCTCTGGGTCACACAAACTGAAGCTATTTCATATTCTTCTGATTTACTGATAACCGAACAGCTGGTGCTTTCTCCACGGTATAATGACTGAATCACTGCTGAGATTCCTGCATGAATACCGACGCGATACCAAATAATAACTTTACCCTCTGACAAGTGATAGTTTTCATAAGGAACTATTTGGTTGCCACAGTTCACAAGTTACCGCAAAAGAATGTCTGTGAGGGCTGTGTTAATATTTGCATCAGCTTATTTACTAAATTTCCACGTATAACCATCCATGTCCACAGGAGGAGATCCAGCCACGGACTTTGCCAGAAAGCAATGGTCAACTAACTGTGAACTTTATATCAAGAGCCTCTAATAAGGTATATGGACAAACATATTGGGACAAAACCTCATAATTATTGAATTCAGGTGTTCCAATCAGACCCATTGACACAGGTGTATAGAATCACCTAGCCATGCAGTCTGCATTTACAAACATCTGTGGCTGTTCTGAAGGGCTCAGTACTGTGATAGGACGCCAAAAAGTCATTTCGTGAAAGTTGATCCCTGCTAGATTTTCCATGGTCAATTGTTAGTGGTATTATTGGAAAGTGGAAGTGTTTAGGAACAGCAGCAACTTAGCCACAATGTGGTAGACCATGTAAGTTACAGACAGATGGATGGGGGACTCTGATGTGCCACCATGCATGAGACACAGGGTTGACTTCCTAGGTCCACTTTTCCAGTCTTGCATTACATAATAGGTTGGCACTAAAAGAGTTTGCAGACTGTTTGTAAAATGACAATCTTTTTTGTTGTTCTAAATGCCTTTGTTCTTCTCTGTAGACTTCCTCTTATCTCCCAGAGACATAGTGAAGTTTAACCATGGAAGTGAGTCTACTTTGGAAACAGTTTAATTCAAGTGTGTTGGGAAAGGGATAGGGACTATGTTTTAATTGACCACTGGACTAGTAGATAGAGAACCCTTATCTATAATGTACAATATGTGTTAAATGAATGGAATTACCTTGTTGAAGCGTGTATATTGTGTGAAGCACATCAAAACATTGTAGATGATCCACTGATATATACCATGCTACAGACTTAACTTCAGTACTCCGAGAGTGAGCAAGTGCTCCATCTCAGTCACGTGTAAACAAAACAAACCTCCCAATATAACAGAATTAACCCCTTAAGGACAATGGGCTGTCCTAAAACCCATTAAAAACATACATTGTGAGCCCATACATGTACAGGCTTTGTCATGAAAGGGGTTAAAAGAGAAGATGGTAGAGAATAGAGATAAATGTGATATTTTGCAGCTCTGTTCTATTATAAATTTGACAAAACCTACATACGATATTAATGATTCCTTTACCTTTATGCTATCTATATGACCTTGCAAATGATATATTGCTTTTCTTCGTTCATTGACACAATATACCCAAGGATAAGCAGTTTGTAATGCCTACATGTCTATTCCCTCACTGTATCATATTAAATGGGATATGAACCAATCATGTTTTTGCAATATAAGTTTTTACAAAGGGGGTGTATTCCTTTAATATTCTAAAACTAGCTTAAAGTAAAAAAATGCAAATAAATGCAATAAAATATTTTTTATTTAAATTAAAGCCAAGTTTTGCCCCAATGCCCATCTAAGGTGGTTGGGTCACACAACATGGAGTTACAAAGTTAATGATACTGAAAAAAGACGCAAGTCCACCAAATTCAGTCTTTCCAGGACATACCAATGCCAATCCATATAAAGGCAAAAACTCTTCTAAAACTAATGCCGGTTTTAGCTCAGAGGGTAATAAAGAATTCATGCAGGCATATTGGATCACAAATGATGTCATATGCAGCACGGCCCACAATATATGGGTGGCACAGTGATGTCATATCACGCACTGCCCACAAGCACAGCGACCAGCACAGCAGCCATGTGTACAAACGGGGCCAGCATTTGCTTTGACGTCCAGGATGTAAGCTGGTTCTCAGTAGTACTGTTAAATTTACTAAACTGTTTAAGTTGATAAAGTCTGTGTAAAGCTTCTGACAGCGTGTATTGCACTTTACACAATGAGAATGCTGGTTTTCATTCTATTCAGAAAGCAGAACATTGTCATACATAGCAGTTTACTTAATTTGCATATTATTTGAATTTCATTATAGCTTATGCTAAAAATATTTGCTTGTCTACTGTGACGGTCTTAAAATTCAATTTGTCCTTTAATACCTGTCTCAGAAAACTGCTAATTTTCATTATAGCCAAGAAAGAAGAGCTTGTGTGACATTTTTGTATTTTTTTTAGTGAAAGTGATATATATATATACCGGTATATATGAAAAAATCCCAGCCATACACAGAAGGTCTGGTCACATAAAGATAATGTTTGGTTTTTAGCAATAGTTGCACTGCATTTTTTGGTTATTTGAAGAAAGAAATATGGGAAGGAAAAATGACATAGGACATAAAACATTCTCCAGACACCAAAACCTATAATTTCTTTTATATATAATTTTCCTTTAAGAAATTTCAAAAAGTAATGCAAGCCTTCAAAAGAGGGGTTTTGTATCATGACTTCCATTAATCATAACTAGGAACTTCCCAGGTTCCATCAAGAATATTAAGAATACCATTGCTTCCATGGGTCTCCAGGTTATTACTTTCAATCTTGAGCCGTAGAGTGGTTTTGGGTCATACTCACTTCTCACCCAGGTTCTGCCAACCACCACCTACTTCCCGGCCCTATAAAGTGTAGCGGGGGCTAACCCCCACCCATACATGTGCCCAGATCTGCCCCATGATCACAGCCACCGGAGAGGAGGGGTCTGGATAGCCAAGAATGGGAATCTTTCAGCAACCCAGCAGTTAATTTGCATTTTTAAATATATCAATAATTACGGATTCTGCTAATCCTCTCACTAATACTTTATTTACTTTATGCCTGTATTGAGTTTTAGCATGCTCATTACTAGCAGAGGGTCTTCCTTTTAAATACAATTGACTTGATTCCTAAAGTCTGCTTTTTTTTACATCCCATACTATTAACATATTTAGAACAAATTAAATGTTATTCTTACAGGTCATAAATAATTCAGCTGCTGCCTTTTTTCTTTGAAAGCCAATAAATCTAGATTATATAGCCATGTGCTTTTTGCATTGAAATTCCATTACCCCCATCATCTCATAGTAAAGGTGACCAAATGGATATTCATCTCTTTGCCATAACTACAGCTTATAAATGTGAAATTAACAAAAACCTCACGTGAATACACATCATTCGTTTCTCCTTTTGTTTGATTTAGCTTTTTGTTGTGCTTTGACTTGTTGCCACATAGGAAATTTCTATAATATTGATCACCTAAATGTGCTAAACATTTCTCCTTCTGACGCTGTCACGGCACCCGAGTACACACATCTATCAACATCTCTGATTTATTGGCTTAATAATGAGAAATCATTTGGGAAGCCAACACTGTTTTTGTTTGAATATCGGCTTGGCTGTGACCTTAATTTTCTAATTTTCAAGGCCCTTTATTTTCACATAAAGTAGCCGATTTATTAATAATGTCTTATATATACTGTATATATTGTGATATGTTTAATTTAAAAATAAATGTGCATGTTTTCCTTAATTTTGCTCTTATGTGCATTGTTAGATAGAAATGTGGAATATATACCCAACAGTCAGCAACATTCATACCTAAGAACGTACCAGGGCGGGCAACCCGGAGCTCTCTCTCTTCTGAAGGAGAGGCTTTGCTAGGGATTGGTATAGCCAGGTATGGGGCAGGACTAGTAGCACATAGGGGTCAGACTAGACCCGATCAGTCTTAAGTGGGTAGGGAGTAGGAGGGGAAGTGGGCGGGGTATAGGAGAAGTGGGTGAGGTGTAGAATGGGAAGTGGGTGGAGTGTAGGAGGGGAAGTGGGCGGGCAGTGGGCATGACAGATAAACGCTCCCCTGCCTATAGAAAGAGGAAACCTGAAGTATTCCTCGGTATGGTAACAATGTTAGCATAAAAAGTTACGCTTACAAAAAACAGTGATAACGGTTTCTTTGCAGATATTGAACTTACAAGGTTCTTGTGCAGGCTGAATATCTAGTAATTATTTATAAAGTTATAACTCATAAGGTTGAAGACTTTTCAAGATCTCTCTTTTATATGTTGCAGACGTCACATTATTTTAAATCCAGGATAGAAATGTTCCTGTAGTAAAACCAAGACAAAGTAGTCCATCAACACTATAGGGCACTCACCATCACACTTGGGAACCAAAACAAATCTGTTTGCTTTTGGGTGATTGCGAGTGCATTTGGTTCCAGTAACTCTGCTTCTCTTTTGCCTATGTTGTTTTTTTTGTGTAACTAACATTGTAAGCATTTCTATCTGGTGAGTTCAGTTAATTGGGTTATGTATTTTACTCCCAAGCATGTGGTCAAATGGACTCCATTTTGAAACAACCACATGGTGAATGAACTTTAACACAGCTTCATAGGTTTACACAGTTCTACGTCTTATTCTTTTTTCACACTCTCACTTAAGTTTAAGGGAAGCTTTTTGTGCGTTTTGGTTTTGCGCTTGCCATTTTTTAAGAACAACAGTTATTGTAAAAACGTTTGCGCCATTCTTGCGCAAACAATTCATCCGAAACCACAACCCACATCCAACCTTTACATGCCAGGCTCTCCAAATTAGACAATCATTTTTGGTAGATGGTTTCAGTGTTGGTGGTTCTGTCTTTAAGCACCTTTCATGAACATAGGAATAAGGACCGTATAATTATATTTTCATAGACAAACTATGATGATTTTGCTCATCAGCACCTACACCATTTATTACACATAACCAGGTTGATTGTTTTTCCACTAGTTTCCTATCAAATCTACTATATACTAATGGAGAAGTGTACTTATGCATGAGTACGCCAACATGGTAAATAACTACGTAACAAACTCAAACAATCTTAAAATGTCACAAATATATTGAGAATTATATGAGGTTGTGATAGACGTACAATTTAAATTGAATCAATAGAACTACATTTTATTCTTATATCCACGCTCTATGATCCTCTTTTTGCTTCTAACACAAATGCAAATTATTTACACTGTACCACTGGGAAAATATATTACATCTTCCAATAATAAGCTTATCTCCCTGTGCGTTTAACACATGTGATAACTTTTCTGAAACCCTAAATATATCTTTATATAAGCTTAAATAATGTTATCGGTATTTTAACGTACAGCTTTCTAGATTATATATCTATATACGTACACATACATCTAACTTCCATATGATGTTTCCCTTGCAATTCACAAAGTAGATGTGATTGAGTCGCACCGCAGCAGGAGATCATGTTCGTAATTTGATCAATGTAGGAGTCAATGTCACCCTTGTCATCCTTTGGAGTCTTGGATTAGTTCATAATTCTAAGTGCCAAAAGAATGTTTCCACACAAAATTAATTAGAACTGGAAAGCCTGTAATGCAATTCTAAATATTGATTCATTTAGCTATAGTAGCTAGCTGTTAACTTATGGGCAGTTGCTTTCATTCTTTGTATCTGTTGATGGTGGCAACTTACTATACTTAATAAGTCGTTCCTAATACTTATTACTAAGCATTTTAAAGCAGATCTTTTCTAAAATCTTACATTTTAAAAATGTATATAAAAAAATAAATCTCATAACCTGATGAATGACATCATATCACTGCACTCCATTTCAATAAGTCACAAGGTGGCTACAGTGATTGGGTTCTGTGCCGCAGCTCTTTTCTTCCTAGTTGGCTCGTGATCACCGCTGCTGCAGAAACAGGACAGCGGGAGTCTAGGCAGGACAGTGCCCCCAAACTGGGACTGTTCAGCAGAAAACAGGATGGTTGGGAGGTATGCATGATTACCACATGTGCATTCACAGAGATATACCAGATTTTATAAAATATTGATTGTCAACATGTTTTGCACATCTGTACTTAAATATCTTACTTTCTATGCAGTTAAATTTGAATAAATGTGTAGATGTACATACTTCACGAGGCTTGTGTGTACATACTGTGACAGAATACCCCTTCACTTTGGTTCTCTGTCCGGGAATCTTTACTTACACACAGTCTATCAGGCTGCAGAGACGTCTCAGACACAAGGAGGGTAAAATAAAAGGCTGGGCCTGTTTTATTTTATCACCACAGGCATTACAGAAAATAAATAAACCAAAACAAAAAGCCTCGCTCTTGTGAGCACTAACTAATACAAGGTTCTCCAACCTAACTACAGTTGGACGGCTTATCCGTTCCCAACAACAAAATAACAGATTATATGCAATAATCTCAGCAGTCAGTGTTTTTGGCAGCATTCAGTATTTTGGCAGCTCTCTCCCATTAATTAGTGGATGCAGGTGAGTGCTAGGAGAGTATCCGATAATCTCCGGACTGGATTCCCACCTGCTGGTCTTCGGCTGCTCATAAACTGTGGAGTGGAGCACTGGCCCGCCCTACTCTCCAAATGCTCCACCCCAGGGACCCAAATCACACAAATAACAACAGACATTAATAATTACATTATTAACAATACATCTCCCTGGGGCTAGTAAACTATTGAGGGTAACCACCCTGCAAAATATAAGGTGAAATATACACTCCCTCCATTATCATTCCTTGCTTTCTGTCACACATCCTCCCCCCCAGCTCAGACCTGATGGGGTGAGCGACCATAGACATCAGTGAGTGCATTCTTGAGAGCCCATCAGCATTCCCCTGTTTCTTAGTGGCTGGTTGTGGCCAATTGCGTATGGCTTCTATTTTTGCCTGCTGAGGTTTCACTAAACCCCTTCCAATTGAATACCCCAAGTATTTGGCTTCCTCTAGGCCAATTGTACATTTACTTGGGTTAGCCGTTAACCCAGCATCTCGAATCGAATTTAACACGGCTTGCACTTTCGGAAGGTGAGATTCCCAGTCTTCACTATGTATGACTACGTCATCCAAATATGCAGCTGCATAACGCATGTGTGGTTTCAGTATCCTGTCCATCATCCTTTGAAAGGTGGCAGGGGCCCCATGTAAACCGAAAGGTAAAACTTTATATTGAAAAACACCGTCAGGGGTGGAAAAAGCAGTTTTTTTCTTTGCTCGCTCGGTTAGCGGAACCTGCCAGTATCCCTTGGTTAAATCAAGTGTAGTGAGGTAACGGGCTTTCCCCAGCCTTTCTACTAGCTCATCAACTCTGGGCATTGGGTAGGAATCAAATTTTGAGATGGCATTCAATTTACGGTAATCGTTACAAAATCGTATTGTACCATCTGGTTTTGGTACAAGTACAATAGGGCTACTCCAATCACTGCATGACTCTTCAATTACCCCAAGGTGTAGCATTTTTTTAACCTCTGCCCTAACTGCCTCCCTGCGAGCTTCAGGTATTCTATAGGGTTTGAGGTAGATCCTTTTACCTGGTTCTGTTATAATATCATGTGTTATAATATTTGTTCTGCCTGGGTTTGGAGAAAACACATCTTTATTTAACCTAATAAATTCCTTCACCTCACGTGTCTGGTGTACGGACAGGGTTACTGGTATGTTAACCCCTGGTTCAACATTATCCTTTAGGGGAAAATCATCTGACAACCTAAATGCATTATTCTCAGAGGAATTCCACAACCCTAAAAAATGTGGGAAATCTCTACCGATTATCATGTTGTGTGCTAATTTTGGTACCAGGCCAACTTGACAGTCTACTGTGCCACAATGTGTCTCAACCCGTACCATAGTAGTGGGATAATTGTGTATGTCCCCATGTATGCATGCGATATCCACCTTCTTACAGTTATCATTGCAAATGTCGGGAGCCAAAGACTTGTCCAGCAGAGTCACCATACTTCCAGAGTCTAGTAAGGCCTGCACTGTTTTTCCTTCCACAGTCACAGAACACCATGGATGATTTTCTACACAACCACTTTTGTTTGCAGAACACACAGATCGGGAATATAATGAATAACCATCCCTATTATTACCCAAGTTACATTCCATTGGTTCAATATTATCAGGGCAGTCTTTTGCTATATGTCCAAATGCCCGACATTTAAAACATTTTATCATTCTAGTGTCCCTTGTAGGTTCTTCCTGTATGAAAAAACCTCTTTCTCTCGGCGTTATGTCCCTGGAATTGTAAGAGCCCACTTGCTCTTCAAAAGTCCCCCTTTTCCCAGGAGCAGTCTTACCATATTTGCTGGGGTTTTTTAGGTTTCGAGGTCGCTCCGCTGCAGGATGTTGGATGACTTCCTCGGCTGCAATGTACCGCTCTACTAAAGCCACCAACTGGTCAGCTGTCTGGGGGTCGCTCTGACTGACCCACCGGCGGAGAGTAACTGGTAAACCTTTCAAAAATCGGTCCATCACTAGCTGCTCCACTATGTAGCTTGATGAGTTGACCTCCGGCTGTAACCACTTTCTGGCGAGATGTATCAAGTCAAACATCTGTGACCGAACTGCTTTTCCTTCGCTGTACATCCAGGCGTGAAATCTCTGTGCCCGGATAGCTGCTGTAACTCCCAAACGTGCCAGGATCTCCAATTTTAGCTTGTTGTAATCCCTTGCTTGGTCTGGTTCCAGATCATAGTATGCCTTTTGGGGTTCTCCACTTAGAAATGGTGCTATTAAGCTTGCCCATTCAGCCACAGGCCAGCCTTCTCTCTCCGCTGTTCGCTCAAATGCCATAAGGTAGGCCTCCACATCATCTGTAGGCACCATCTTTTGCAGATAGTTACTTGCCCTGATTACCTTAGGACCTTGCAGTCCTTCTGCAGTGTCCCTGGTAATCCTCTCAGATAGGACCTGGATCTCTTGCTGCATGGCACGAGTGGCATTGTGCTGCTCCTCTCTGAGCATTTGATGAGCTTCAGCTTGAGCTAATGCGGCTTGCCTGATCATAGCCTCTGTGTTTTCTTTTTGGGCTAGCACCAGTTGCTGTAGTGCAGCGATATTCTCCTGCTGTATGGTATTCGTCTCAGCTGCCCTTTTGTTAGTTTCTTGCTGCACTGTGGTGCACTGGATAAGTGCTTTAATTACATCCTCCATTTTCTTTAGTCTCTTTTGCACCTTACCGACTTGTTCGTGTGTTACGCGCAATCTCCACCATATGTGACAGAATACCCCTTCACTTTGGTTCTCTGTCCGGGAATCTTTACTTACACACAGTCTATCAGGCTGCAGAGACGTCTCAGACACAAGGAGGGTAAAATAAAAGGCTGGGCCTGTTTTATTTTATCACCACAGGCATTACAGAAAATAAATAAACCAAAACAAAAAGCCTCGCTCTTGTGAGCACTAACTAATACAAGGTTCTCCAACCTAACTACAGTTGGACGGCTTATCCGTTCCCAACAACAAAATAACAGATTATATGCAATAATCTCAGCAGTCAGTGTTTTTGGCAGCATTCAGTATTTTGGCAGCTCTCTCCCATTAATTAGTGGATGCAGGTGAGTGCTAGGAGAGTATCCGATAATCTCCGGACTGGATTCCCACCTGCTGGTCTTCGGCTGCTCATAAACTGTGGAGTGGAGCACTGGCCCGCCCTACTCTCCAAATGCTCCACCCCAGGGACCCAAATCACACAAATAACAACAGACATTAATAATTACATTATTAACAATACATCTCCCTGGGGCTAGTAAACTATTGAGGGTAACCACCCTGCAAAATATAAGGTGAAATATACACTCCCTCCATTATCATTCCTTGCTTTCTGTCACAATACGTATATATATTTATGACATTGATTATTTTTTATTTATAGAGCGCCGGTCAGTACCGCTGTTCATGTATACATATACCCCCCAAATATTGCATCCACATTTGTTCTAATGAGCCATAACATTAAGTAGGTGGCACTATGTTATTGAGTCATAATATGTATATTTTGTGCTGCAAAGATCATATTTTACAATTTTCCCCAGTACTGCTTGGGTGACAGCTTCACTTTAAAGCTCATTTCTCTTAAGCAGCCTAGAGGGGAAAGCAGGCATCCATATAAACACATTATCATGCTCTCTATTCCGTGTTTTATTTATATGTTTTATGTAACCTTATTGGGCATATCACCTGTTGCTAAGGGATCTGAGAATGAAATACAGAAATATCCATTAAGTTAAAACATTTATGGAGTGGGTTTTATAGTAAATTTCCCTCATATTCTAGCATTGGCTTTGCTGGGACTAAAGTGGTAATCCGTGTTGGAATGTAACCTAGTATCATCTCATAATTATATCTCTTCACACATTTGTTTAGAAACAGTTTCAGGAGATAAACTTTATTTTGTTTGACTTTTTTGTTCCCTAGAGTTACAGAATAAATTCAAAATGGCTGATTTTATGTCTAGGCACATAAGGCATTATATATATATATATATATATATATATATATATATACATATACACAAACACATACCCTCCTACTTTTCCATGTGTCCAAATAAGGGGACCAGGGGCATGACAATGACACGGACGTCTTTTTATTTTGTTGGTCACAAGAGATCAGAACATCTCCTTACTGGCCCATGATCCCTGGTGTAACCCTAGGATTCTTGTTGCCAGGCAGCAGTATTTGAGCCCTCTCCCCATAAATAACAATCCCTAACCCTCTCTAACACCATACAATCTCACCACACACCAAGGATAGGCAAAATGTCCATACAATAATACTAGTGTCCATGACAAGGCAACATTTTCATCACTTTTTTTTGTCCAGCCCTGCGACACACTAGCACCCACATAGTCACACTAACACCAACCTAAACATACATGCTAACACTAAACACTAACACACACTCACGCTAACACCATTTGCTCACACATAATAACACCATGCACACAAACTCTCCCTCTCACCTCTCTTTTACTACCTTCCTCTTCCATTCACAGAGCAGCTCATAGCACTCCATACCTCTTTCCTCACATGGAGCCTTTATGTGTGGCCCCGCTAGGCATGCCCTTTTACTGGTAAGCTTGGATGCCCTGTACCCATGGCGCTTGCCTTAGTGCACCCCTGTATACTCCGCGTTGTCTACACAAAAGTGGGACAGTGGAAAAGTGTCTGAAATTGGGATTGTATAATTATATATATATATACAAACGCACACCATAACAGCCAGTGGAATGTTGATTGGCCAGTTCAATGTGTTACTATGGTAATCAAACCATCTTTGAACCTTTGTGCCGAATGCAAAGTCACAGAAATAAAACAAAACAAAAAAAATATCTACAGAATGTTCCAGGGATGGATAACCAAAACAAGCAAACTTAGGTAAAAAAAAAAAAGATCACTCATTTATTCCATTTCAACTTTTGTAACAAAAAATAAACTCGAATACATACTGAACTGTTTTTCAGTGTATAATGTTAAATATTGCTTTTAATGATTTATACTTTCATATATAAAGTGACATATTATTTAATTGGATTCACTAAATCACCCAATACCAAGATAAAGAAAAAAAATAAATGATTAAAGCATGTCTGAATATAATCTTAGATATACCTTTATTTTTGAGAGTAATTACATACAGCTCAGAAAGCTATTTTATTTTTTTATATTTTTTTTTTTTTAGAAAAAATTCATTTCATTTACCAGAGAGTTAATGAAATCATATTATTTTATTTATTTAAAATCCGGAAACCTTCCATTAAACCGTATAATCATGAGCCTCATAGACGTATATCCTCGTGTTCATAAAAAGTATGAATTATGTATAATGTTTTGGCCATAGTGTATTAGTTGAATTTATTAATAACTCTTAACACAATGTTTTGACAAAGGGATATGATGAAACATGGCATATTTGGCTTCAGAGAAAACACAGAAACATGTACATTTACTGTTCTTCTTACTTTTTTTATGTCACTTTTCAATAATTTGTCTTTCAACATTACATCATCTTAATAGTCCGTTTACTGGTTCACAACTGGTCCAAAATTGACTTTTATGTTGGGCTCATGTTAATTAGGCTTTTAAATGTAATATTATTGTTATTTTTTTGGCACATCTGAAAAGCAGGCTGTCACAGTGCATGTAATAGAGGATTCGTGGATCAGCTGCTGTATGCTGTTTATAGTCAAGCTCCCTGGATTTTACATCTCGTTAAATAATTGAGACTGTTGGCGCGCCAAACATGAAAAATTTATATACTTGTTATGCATTTTTAATAATTATAATTTAAAGTGATCTAGAAGGTTCCACTTCAGTTTATAATATTTTAAGTTCAGGGTGTGCAGACCTAAACCAGAAAACATTACCAACAGAATGAATGTTTCATAGGAGCTACACATCAAGATTTGAATCACAAAGTGTCAAGATACAGAAATACTTCCTTGGTGTCTACAAATCCTGATCCTCAATTCCATGGGTTTTTTAGGTTCCTAATCCCTGATTCATGATCCCAAATATTCTAAATTTACCT
Organism: Spea multiplicata; assembly: GCA_009364415.1. NCBI lineage: Eukaryota > Metazoa > Chordata > Amphibia > Anura > Pelobatidae > Spea > Spea multiplicata. The sequence continues at coordinate 47,826 of VKOC01016412.1, forward strand.
TAAAATATGGAAATCTGATTCATAATTGCAAGTTCCCCTTGTTTCCCATAAAGTTTGTAATCCCTAATGCATCCCTAAAGTATCATTCCATATACCGTATTTGCTCGATTATAAGACAAGATTTTTTGCAGAGCAAATGCACTGAAAAATCCCCCTCATCCTACAATCGGGGTCGTCTTATAATCAGACCTCAACTAGGTCTGACTATGAGACTAAGATCCAGATCCCCCGCAGTGATCTTTACACCTACTACAGACCACAATTTTGCCCAAGAATAACTTCTACATTTGACCCCTTCTGTTGGAAAACCCATGGGGTCAAAGATGCCTGAAAGAAGGAGAAGAGCAGAAGAAATGTCCTGTGCATTGTGAAGTAACATGGGGTCCTAGAATGGTGTAAAAATATGACTTTTGGACAAAAGTTTTATTTGGGCTATAATAGGGCATGCAAGTGCCATTTCCCTTTCATTTATTTAAACTTTCAATTTAATGTAAATCTGTTAAAATGGATTTAAAAACATTGAATTAAAATAAAAAGGAAAATAAATTAATAGTGATTTTATACAAGAAACATTATTAATGAACATCTTGTAAATATAATGGGAATAAATGTGGTTGAGTAGTTATCCTGATGTACAGTTGCAAGCAATCCTCATAAAGCCGCTTCCCCAGAAGAGGGAGAGCTCCATCCTTTTACTAAATGTGAAAATTACACTGTGTTTTGTTGTATTGTTGTATTTTTCCGTGACTTTGGTAACTTTTTAGATGCTCTGGTAGGAGCATATGAGTTTAATGTTATAAAATCTGCCTCTTAAAATGAACTCACACTTCTAACCTTACGAAATATAAATTGTCAGACGACATTTTATTTAGCCTTAAATGATCCTTCATAGTAATGAAAGCTATTGAGTAAATTATCATGTGTTTCTGCTTAAACTAACAACTCGAAGACAAATTACATTGTAAGACATTTTAATTTAGTTTTAAAAAAACAGATACATTTTTACATTACATTTTATTATCGCCAATTAAAAATAAATAAATTACTGAAAAGAATTAATTGCAACAATGTTAATAACTGCTATAGGAAAATGTATTTCATTACTACTGGACAGTTATAATTATTTCTGTCCCTTAATGATTAATCCTATCTTTTCCATTACTAGTTAGAAAAACTGCATCATTCTGTAAATTCTTTTTCTCTTTGCTAAGTAAATGAATCATAAAAAGAGAGGGGGTGTTGGGATTTTACTTTTCTTTGGCCATCATAAAATTGAAAACAAACTATGTTGTAATACAATAATATTAGCCCCGAAAATGTCCTGAACAACATGTAATTGGTTGAAGCTGTGTAGCTAGACACTCAGACTCATTAGAAGATAAATCTAATCCCTACAAATTCTATATACATAGACTCAAATTTCTAGGGTATCTCCACATCCAGCCAGACTCCACTTCCTACTTATTCCTATATGGAACCGGAATAAACCAACCCTTTGCATACTAAGAGAAAGAAAAAAGAGAAGAATGTCTGCACCTCTCTTTGTCTGCAAATCTGCCTGCATTATTCTAGCCTCTGAGTACTTCTGCTAAAAAGGGGGCCAGTGGGAGACAGCCTCTGCCTGTTTCTCTAATAGGGGACATAGTGTACCCGGAGTCTCCACCCTTTTGCAGGAGTGCTCCAGGAGGTCAGGTAATTGGAGCAGATAGTGGGGAGAAGCAGGCGAAGAAAAAAGACAGAATAAAAAGCAAGAGAAGCGGAAAAGGAGACAAGGTCACAGACAGCAGAGAAGGTAGTGAGAAACAGAGAGCGTGAGAATGTGAATGAGTGTGAAAGAGTGAACAAGAGTGAGAATGAAAAAAACAAACACAATGAAAACAAAAATTCTGAGCTCTCTGCTTCATTTCTATTTGTTTGGTTGGGGTCTCATTTTCGGACATTCATACGAATTAACCAAATTGGCAAATTCTATTAAAATTTTATTTGCCAAACTGGATTTATTTACCATAGAAAAAACCTTTATTCAGGGCAATCTGTTATATATCAAATATATCAAAGGTTAGAGCAATACTTTTTAGGAGACTTGTTCATCCCACAGAATATGCAAATTACAAAGAATGTCATCTGAGGTTAGAAGAACAGTTCTAGCTTTAGACAGACGAAGTTCCCCCCAGCCTAATTACACATCTGACTCATTCTCCTCAATAGTTCTCCTTCTAACTCACACATCGAGCTGCCCAAAACCCCTGGAAGATTATTGGTGCCCATGATCGATGCAGCATCCCACGTGCCCCAGCAGCAGGGATAATGGGAGGAAAAGCCAGCTCCTCTATTAGAAGACCAGGCATTTGAAACAGAGCAGGAAAAGAACAAAAACGTATATACAGTATATAATAAGTCTAGTGTAAAGCATTGATACAGAATGAATTAGGAAATCAAATATTTGTTGGGTGACCACAGCAACCTCCTATCAAGATAACACTATCTCTGCATAAAACTTGAATAAAACCCATCAGAAATGCGACCTCCCCATAGGATTATAATCTGCTTTATGCAAAGCTCCCAAAATAATGTGGGTCAGAGAGTTAAACATCATTTTTCTAACATGTAATTAAGATATGCATTATAAATGTAGAGAATATTCTTAATGAATATGTGTGCAAAAGGCAAGCCCATTAAATAACCACATGGTTATTTTAATCAAATTTATCTACCCCTATAAATGTATTCACTGCTTATCCACATACACAGAACATAGCTAATGGAGGGGATATAGAAAATGTAATCCCAGTAATTAGACCATTACATTACATGAAACTCTATAGAGCAGATTACTTATTCTAATATATAAATGACCCGCATTTTCCGTTAATCAGTTAAATTGTGTTTGGTAAACATGAAACACTTTTGGGACTATTCACTAAACTTCAAGTGCTTTAAAGTTGGCCAAAAATACAAGTTTGTGGCAGCAAATTCACACACGCTGGACAAAAGCCCAACTCGCTAATTCACTTTAGACAAATTGCAAAAAATACAAATTCACTTTAGACAAATTGCGCTCTACTAACCTAGGGCATGATCACCAACCTGTTCTCTGGTGGGAGAGGAGGTCAATAAATTAACCTAAGGGAGTATATTTCCCAAGAATACCTCCTGACCGCAGGCTCTGCTCATAGAGTCTCATGGTTGGTTGTTGCCACTCTAGCCCATTTGGGCAAGTTACTTACAACAAACATAGCTGGGACTCTAAAGGTTGGCTCTATATCCCTCGTACCTGCATATATTAGGATAATTATACAGACTTATATTTAGTATTAGTTCTGCATGCATTAACATCTTATGTATAGCATCCTGAGTTGAATATTAGCAGTTTTGCTGTCACGCAGCACCGGAGATCTGCTTGGACGACGTGTCGCATGGCATACCAAGTAGTTTTTTTTTTCTAACGTCAGTGCAATGTTACTAAGTTTATAACCGGATCCTCTGGGAAAATCTACAAGAAAAATGTCTTGACAGTTTGAAAAGTCATATTCTCCAGTGAAGCTATACGTAGGCTGTGTAAGTTTTTGCATTCCACAATGCTTTACCTTTACAGCCTGAAATCCAATCTCTTGTATTAGCAGTAATTCCTTATGAACTGTCAGTTGGTTGGGAAACTCCAATTTTAGTTGTGATTTTCTGCAACATTTGCGCGCTGAAGAAGAGTTTTTCTTTTACATAGGGAAATAACGGTGAAGGATTTCTTTGAGAGCTGACACGGCTGCTGAGAGAAAATTGTACTTGTCTGTTCTGTTTTTCCTTGAAATTGGTTTGGTTTCAACGCTATTTTCTAGCAAACACTAACACATAAAAACACCCGCCATATATTATGTGTTTGTAATAGAAATATACATGCGGTCACACAAAAAAACCTTACATTAAAATATTTTTAATGATCAAATATTCAAAGTGTTATTTATTGCACCCATTATATCTGTTCAAAATAATAGAAATAATACAATATTATTAACCATAAAAAGTATTATTCTAAGTAACACATATAGACTATGGTGCATCTCTTTGTGGTCAGGTTTATCGATGAACACGGTAACAAAAACCTCCCAATTGTCCCATTTTTTCCCCGTCAGCCCCGATTTTCAGCACTGTGAGTATTTTTGCAGGCAGTGGGGACTGTGGCTCAGTTATGGAGAGTCTTTAATCTCTCCGGAATGGGCCAATGAGCCATAGATTAGGTTCTGCGGTCTGTTATAGCCCAGACTTTTAGTAGTAGTAGCTTGGTTTGGCTACTCAGCAAAGAAAATTAGGGTAGGGGCAGCTGGTCCTTGCCCCAAAGGTGGCCCTGTTTAAATAATTTGGGCTGCCCAATTATTTTGCAGTTGCAAACAGTGCCATTTGCTCAGCTTATAACTTCTATACTTTGCAGGAATAAGAAAAAAAAATGTTTTTTAAACATTGCAGTGGCAATTTAACAAATGTGCTGCAGAATTCCATTTAGACAGAAGTTATTGCAAATCATTTTTCTGTACCTGTTTGCATATCGTTATACATTTGCATTTATAGGTTCAGGACATTCTGAAACCCATCTTTGTTTGTAATAATAGCTACTAATCGAGAAGTCATTTCATTCATACAGACATTACATTTCTCTGCATTCTCTCGTATTAAACTCCTGAGAGTCATAGCATAAAATACAATCGACGGAGCTTTATTACGAGATACCTTGCAGACACCGTAACATTAATCATGTAAATACATTGGTCACTAAGAAATACATATATATATATCTATCAAGTAACAATTTAACAGTCACTGAATGCAGCATGAACATCTCTGGAGATTATAAATGGTTATTAAAAAGAAGGTAATCACTGTTTCAACTCCGACACTCCGCCGGAGTAATGCTTGCATTGTTTTATGTACCAATTGACACCTTCAATTAAAATCCAAACAACAGGAAAAAAGGACGTATGTATATTTCATTTGGTGAAAATATCTCCGCTCTCAAAATTATTTATATGCTTAATTTCCATTTTTTCAGACTGGCATATTCCATTTGCCTACAGACAAATATATATTATTGGTCATGCTCTAGGACAAGGATAATAATTCACTAGAACGCTTAACATCTGTGGTTCTCCAATGTTTTTAAGGACCACCTTGAAAGCAGATCAAATACCAAGACCCATGTCCCTACATTGTAAAAATATAAAATAACTAGAATTATTTACTATGCAATATGTTATTTACGTCCATTTAAAAACATGCTTATCATCATATATTTTATGCACATGCATTGAATCATCCCCAGGATCCCCACAGTGTCCCAATGGCCAGTTGTAGTCCACTTGGGAATAACTAGTTAAGTATCTTGGGAAGAGCAAGGACTTTGGTAATTATATAATAGTAAGATAAGGCTTAGTCAACCAGTATGGGGCATGAGAGAAACAGCTAAACAAAAATACTTGCTCCGGGAACCTCCAGAGAGGCATTCATGTATTGCCACCAACAATGCATTGCACGCAACCCCAATTAACATTCCAAAAGGTTAATGGCAGAATGACAAATTAAGATCTCCATCACTGTATGAATATATATATATATTATATATAATATATAATTAATATATATACTATATATAGCAAAGCAGATAGAGGGCAGAACCTCACAAGAAGGACTATTCTCCCGGTCAGGGATCTTTCCAATTCCATTGCATGATCAGTGCGTTCCAGTTCAAAGCAAAATTAATTAAGACATTGCCATTGCTTACCTGAATTGCCACATCTGTTATTCATTCATTCACAATTTTGACATTGCCACAAGAAATAATCCAGCAACATTGCTCTACTTCCTTTTCAGCTAATCTTAATTGACCCCTTTTTCTTGCAGCAGCTCCACTTAGCATAGACATTGGCACCTTTATTACAATCAGTTTCCTTAAAATACGTGAATTCATTTATTGTTATATTTTAAACAGGTTTATTTATATGATGGCTCTCAGGCACTCATTATACAGACTTTCTGAAAATGTTGTATCGGCTTCCTGTAAGTCCTCAGGGAAAACAGCTACGAGATAACGATAAACAGAAACTAAGTACAATTGAACTGTATCTAAAAAAAAATCATCGCTGTTCTAAATTAAGGCGTAATAGATAATAAAATAAAAAAAAAATAATTTTTGGGGCAGGATGTTCCAGGTCACATCCTACATAGCCCCTCACCCACTACACATGTAATTTGTGAGGGGTTTGGCTATGGGTGGAGTTAGTATCTGGGCACAGGGTTTGGGGGCTAGGTCATAAGCAGCAGGACTACTAGGAAACTAGACAGATCAAGAGAGCTTCCAGGTATGCCAGTGAAATGGCTCAGAGATCTGGCTGTAAGCAGAAGCCACATCCAATGGGTCACTAGGGCAGGGCCAATAGCGCATCTACTCAAGGCACAGACTTTCTACAGGGAACCATAGCAGATGGACATTGTGCCCATTCTCTCCAAGAAGGGGGGAGGTAAAGGGGATAGAAACAAAGGCAGTGAAGACTATGGTGCATTCGGACAATGTAACCAATGCAGAGTACATTGCTAGGGAGATGGCTATCCATGCCTCTCTACCAAGAGCCTTTTTTTTTCATTTGATGTAGTATGATGTCATACTGCGCCCCCAATCGAGTTCACATGCAGAAGGAGACAGACATCAGGACACAGACATCTCACACAGCTTAGTATCGACCAATATATCAGCATACATCTTACTTCTATTGAAGGCTAAAAACTACAATGATATTGTATGTGTATGTGTGTATATAAATGTCCTCTAGGTCCGCTTGGGCAATAAGGCTCAGGAACACCCATTTGCTGCAGACTCAGCAGACTGTGATTTATTTGCTGGTGCACATCCATGCAATTACCTGAAAGCTACTTTACATGATAACAAGACCCATAGTAAACACACACACAAACACACAAATTGTGTGCATTCTTTCTCAAATAGATGTCAATAAGCACGCCACATGTGTAGCCACACAGACTTTATGAGAATTGGAAAAAGGTGCTCCCACCACAATTCTGAAATAGTAAAATAGTTTCCAACTTCCTATTCCTTCCCTCACCAGAAAATACTATCTTTTTTTTACTGCTGCTACACGTTATATATTATTATAATTAGAAAGTATAATGCCAATGCTGCGGTATTTTATATTAAACATGCAGCCTTACTACAAACCTTTGGCAATATAAAGCCTCATCAATTTGCACACATACAATGTGAAATCCTTTGTGCTTAAATATTAAGTTAATCAGGGTTATATTTGCTTGAAATTGTGATAATTCCTAAGCCCCTGTGCCTATAAAAGTCACCAGAACAGTTTTAAATCATTGTCTATTGCACCCAACCAGATCTTTGATTACTTCCAAATTCGAATGCTTATAAAATGTTGATGTGGTCCGCTAAATTTAAATTATTATGTGAAGTACATTTGAAATAAAATTGGTCAAGTGCTTAACAGTTTTTATATGTAGCTCAATTTGAAATTGGCTCATAAAAAGTTCCTAGCTATTATTTCTGCACCAAAACAAGGCTGTCTCCTAATTCATAATGTAAAATATATGGACAGCGCATAATATAATATCAAACGAATGCTCTGCATAAATAAGTCGTTTTGTTGAAAATATGGAACTTTTATGCACAGTAGATGCCAGCTTTACGGAAAAGCATTCCTACGAATGAAGAATGAGTTAAGAAGAATATAGATTGATCCACCTTCTTTTAATTAAAAAAAATAATGAATAAAATGTGAAAAAGAATAATTAGTGCACATCTGCTTTAAAATATAATACAAGAATTTAGGTTTATAAGGAAAAGGTCCAGGTAGCTGCTTCAAATACAGAAATTCAGAGCTTTCTTCCCTTGTTTATTTTGTTAGAGGCTAATTATGAAAGTTCGAACAAATTCAAGTCTAGTCATTAGTAAGAATTAAATGCCAGTGAGCTTAAAAAATAACTTTAATTGTTTTGAAGAAGCCAACATTATGTTTAAGAGTTCCAGAAAGCAGCTTGCACTGCTCAAATTGCACGCTGTTTTATCTCAGCAACAGGTACTGTTTGTTTGGAAAAAAAAGTAATATGGTTGCCGACAGTCACTCACTGCCTTTGAAATGAAGTATGCACTCAGTCTGATAGAAGGTATCTTAACATGACATTATTAATTCCTTACAAACTGCTGCAGGAGGAATATAAGAACATTGTTTGTGCTTCTTATCATCTCACACATGGCAGGCCGTGAAAACATGGAGTATGTCAATGGATACATCTACCTTTCTGCAACTTGTTTTTTAATAGATTCTTTTTTTTTAAACCTTAGCATCAGTGTAAGCATACATTGAACCTGGTGACCTCATGTAGTTGTTTGCACCCTCAGGGCCTGGACAGCTTGCTTTCATCAATGGAAAAATGAATTCCCAAGTTTATCAACAAATTTTGCAAGAGTGTATGGCTATCTCTCCACCAATTGAAGCTCAACAGAAGTTGTGTGATGCGATAGGACAGTGACCCACAGGACTAAATCAACAACAGAATGGCTTCAACAAAAGACAATGGGAGCGGATCAGAGTCCTGAGCTAAACCTGATACTGAATGGCTTCAACAGTAGACAATGGGTATTCTGGAGCGGATCAGAGTCCTGAGCTAAACCCGATACGGTGACATGACTCACACTAGACATATTAATAAGAATATTGCTGAAGTGAAACAGTTTTGTAAGAGAGGATCAAAGTCTGATCCACAACTGCAGGAAACGTTTATTTGACGTTATTGTTGCCAAAGGAGGGTCAACCAGTTATTTTATCCAAGGGTTTGCATACTTTTTCCAGCCTGCACTGTGAATTCTTACACTGTGTGCTCGATAGAGACAGAATTACTGTATTGTTAGTTGCTTGTTGCAGCCTGCTTCTCTATTGTTGTGGCTTACAGATGTAACCATAGCTTTGCGTGCTTTAGCCCTTCGTTTGAACCCACTACAGCTTTATCAATCAGTCCCACTGTGTTTGCAGTGTGATCATTATGATTTGTATATTATTACAAGAGGGATCTATTAACAAAAAAATAAAACTAACAAAAAAAACCTAAACCAAGTAAAATAAAAACATCTAAATTCCAAGGTTTAAATAGCGTAGGTATATATCCCGGGAGATCATTTACAGAACGTCCTTAATTCTTGGTTTCATCAATTCACAGGAATACCAAAAAGGCAAATATATAGCCATATGTCTTCTGTTTTTTCCTTGGCATCTGCACACGAATGAATGAAAGAAGCTCTACACAAAGGGAACGAAGACTCAACCCACATGATTTAAAAATGATATATATTCTTTTATGGTTCATAGTCACCAGATATATATGAAGTTCAGATTGCACTGTGGTTAATTAGTGTATCAACTGTTGCCTGTATATTCCATTGTCATTATGCACCATCTGCTCTGCTGTTCTGCAATTAATTTACAAATCTAAACATTTATATTATACTCGATTGATTGCAATTACTCTCCGAAGACCTCTTAACTGTCAGCTTTGCAAAATTTAATTCATCAAAGACCCTAACAGTGAAATGTTTTCTTCACCTTGTAAAGGATACTTTTTATTGGAAAGCTTACTTCATAAAAAAAACATGAAAACAGGCGCAGATTATATGAGCTGAATAAGCATTTACTGTTATTCCAAAAGGGGAAAACGCATGTACACATTTAAGAATTAGAAACATTGACAAGTTTGTTTGTTATGTCCATACATGGAAACTTCCCAGTGTAGTGGTCCCGGAGCTCATCCTCTTCTAGGGGTGTGGCCTTGTGCGGAGGCTGGGCTAGCCACTAAAGGGGTGTGGCTAACTATGCATGGTGGGGTAAACCACAGATAGCCCTAAATGAGTCAGCTGTAGAACAGAAAGCGGACATGGCCAAATATTGTTCCCCTTCTCAGAGAAAGAGGAGATGTAGGCGTTACATCATGGGATGTCTGTTTACTTTGTTTATGTTTATGTTTATTTCTTTCTATTTAAATGAGCTTTAGGTGAGACTGAAGCCAGATGTGCAAGCAGCGAGTGTTAAGCTGTGTAATCTGTGAAATAAGGTTGCTAAAATTACACAATTTAATTTATGTCAGCTTGAACCAGACAATCTGGCATCACTTTTGAATAATCGTGATCTAATCACTCCCTTACTGGTGCTTTTTTCCTTTGACCTTGATGTTATGTGTATAAAAGGCATTGAAAACCCCAATAAATCAGTTCATGTTTTTGAAGACGTACCCTGTCTGAATTCCTGGGGATTTATAAGCTCAGTGCTATGTCTCTGCATCTCAAGGTTATCCTAAAGTGACTCTACCTGTAGGTCTTCCCCACAATGGTTGACTCTTCTCAACTGTAGCGGCCCTGCAAGGTTACCCGAGGGCCTGGAACCGGAGGTGTCTCTACTTTGTTTCCTCAGTGATTTGTTTTGTGAAAGTAGGGCTTCACCAAGGGACTTGGAGAGTTTCCGGTTATGGTTATGCGCATGAATTAGGTTTACTAAGTTGCAAGTTGGCTGAAAATGCAGCAGCAAACTCACTGGAGTTGGAGAAAAGTCCAACTCAAAAATTCTGTTTTTTCATGGCTGCCGGTATTGCCAAGACACCTACACCAGATACTGCTAGGAAAGAAAGTTTGATGTGTTTTCGCAGTATACTCCAGCTTTGCTTTAAAGGCTTGAGCGCTGTGGACTTTATGCATTGTTTGTGCACAAGGTGGGTGATGCAGTGGCGGCAGCGTAAATCGGTTATTTTATTAAAGGGTTTGGGTTTTTTTTGAAGTTCAGTAATTGACAGAATTAACAATATGTTGCCAATGCTCAACCGTCTTTCTATCATAAAATGAAAATGGAATAAAATGTTGAAATAGACGTTCAAGTGCTTTTACACAGGCCTGGGATTAGGCTGCAAGAAATGGAGTGGAATGATAATACCTGCAGGAGTATTGCATGAATATATATGGACAGAAGCTGAATATTCTCAATAGGTGCTTTAATATACGGTTGAAGAAGTTGTATGATGAAGAGTTATTTGATTTATTGGAATCCCAGGGACCTATAAACAAATGATCATTTCCATTTGTCAAAATGACAATGCCGAAAAGATGGAGCAGACACACGGCAGTGCTTTTTCATACTGTGACTCTTAAATCCATATTAATGTCTTATTTACGTTGTACGCTGTACAGTTTGTTGCATTAACAATGATATGGTCATTTAGTTAATGTGGCTTCTTTTGCGATTTTCTTCTCTGTTCTATTTACAGCCGCTTTCTCGTCATTTATATACACTATGGCTGACATACTAATTTAGGTTTTCATTGGCTAGCTTTCTACAGTATGATCATACCTGATAATCTACCTGGGAATTGCTCTCTTTTGGGTTGGTGGCTTCGCAGGGGGCAGGGCTAGCAGTATGAGGGGCATAGTTAGCCATACAAAGGGCGGGATTAGTTATCAATGAGGGTGGGCGAGCCCCAGATGCATTGAATTGTTTGGGAGCGGGAGGAGAGTTAGGCAGGGAGTGGGAATTGCTAAACACTCCTGGAGAAAGTGGGGAGTGAACCGGCGACCCCGTGAAGCAGCGCTTTATCCAGAGACTCAAACACAGAGAGTTCCAAGGCATGCTGCCAACTGCCTAAGAGGCCCTACATAGGATAACCAATTAAATATTTAACCATTTATATTTTTTTCCTCTGTATCTTTAATCCCCTAATGCTAGTGTGGTGAGCCGTGCCATGCACAGTTAAGCACAATTCAGTATAATTTAGAAAATTTGCTTTTATTGGTCCTTTTTTGAAATATTAATAATCAGAAATTCAACTATATTTTCCTCCAGAAAAACCTTCCTTCTCCATCAAGAAAGCACTTATAGCTGTTGTCTCATTATATCGTATCAACTCAGTGTAGAAGTCAAAAGCCTGACACGCAGAGATCAAAGGAATAAGAAATTCTCAACAGTATTAAATAACGGCTGTGCATCCGATTCCTTTAGTACGCTCGTCAGTAAAGTAAGCGTAATCAGAGGCACTTTGTGGTGGGCTGAGACAGTCAAAGTTCCCAGAGAATACAGACAGATTACTGTATTTGCTCAAATATAAGACAGGGTTTTTCAGAGCAAATAGAGGTCTGACTATAGGACTAAGATCCAGATCCCCCGCAGCACTGCAGGGGACCTGGATCCTCCTGTCTGGCAGTCAGCGAATGTCTGCGCGCAAACTCCTCTGCTACCGGCACTTCCGCTGGGGCTTCTATGATGGAGCGCTAGCGTCACATGACCTGGGAGGTCAGAATGGCATATAGGGTGCAAATATGCATAACTGGGGGGCAGGTTGGCAAATAAAAGGAAATAAAAACAAGAAATGCATTTTTGTCAATCATAGTTTTTATTAAATATGAAAAAATAGTCTACATGTGAATTAATATTTACTAATAAAACTTTTTTTCCCTATAAGGTAGTCTTATTTGCAGGCTTTCTTTTTTTTTTAAATGAATATTCACATTTTGGGGGGGTCATCTTATAATCAGTCAAATACGGTATGTGTAGTTCTCTGAAATAGTATGTTAAATAATGAAAAAATATAAGGTTCAGCATATCAATTCAATGTGATATGGTTACCTTCATATTGGCGCTAGCAGGTAGTCCTGAGCCTCTGCAGATTGTTGAGAGATTGGGGATCTAATGACGCAGTGCCTCCACTTAGCTGGGGTTTGCAAGGCTTTCAGAGATATTACCCACTAAAAAAATTAACTTCATAAGCAATAAGGCAGACACAATAGGACCTTTTATTAAGGGGAACGGTACCCACTAAATATATAGTAGCAGAGTATTGACATAATATCATAACAGCAATAACTAATAAGAAAACAAATACAATTCTTAATGTTAGGTTGTTCACAGACCGCAATAGCACAATTTAGACAATAATGCCCACTCCTGCAGTATACCTTCCCAAAAGTGTAGCCTGTTACTAGATGTACTACCTTGGTGTAAAAGGTGAGGTGCCACACTACTACCTTCTTTTTTCAAACGCCCACCTGATTGGCTCCCACAGATGTCCATAACACAGACCAATGGAGAGCAGTGTGTCTTGCTATAGTCAAGACTCTATGGCGAATAATCAATCACCATGGCAACTGGAGGCTTTCTAGTGACAAGGTTGCATATATATATATATATATATATATATATATATATAGATATATATCTATATATATATAGTTTGTATCCCTAATTCTCCTTTTTAAAAAATTGTGTTTGAGAAATTGGACAAGACAGATACGAAGAACATTTAGTAAGATGTGAGGATAAAATCCCAATCAAGCTTGGCAGCTGTGATAATGATCTATAATTTAATTGAGGATATGCTGTGATCTTAAGTAAAACTTCAAATCTTTTCCCATGTTTATGCATTATTCAGTTTAATGGTGACCCTGAAATAGAAAAGGCTTCTTATCTACTGAAAGTTTTATGGCACCGAGTTCAAAACATACAAGAAGCTGAGTGGTGTGCTGTGTATTTTAATGCAAAGTGAAATGTGGCCGTTCTTTAACTATTTTGGTGTTATTTCCCTGGTAACACGGTTAATAGGATGGGGCCTGACTAACACCGCACAAACTAATCTACAGATATAAAACTTCCTACTTTTAAGCTCGTTAAATTTGCTTTATTTGTAAAGCAGTTCCAGAATCATTGTAGTTACCGTTATATATGGTTTTATTGACTACTGCACAATCTGTGTAAATCCATGTTAAATTAATTTATGTGCAAATGAAACTGTTACTACATACACCAATTTAAAAACACACACATAAAAGAATCCCATTATACCCTAAGAACAACAAGAGTATAAAAATAAATTTATGTTTTGTTTTTCTACAGCAATTTCCGTTACAGCCAATGAAATGTTTAAATAACCAATCTGTGTCTGTGTCATTTAATAAATAATTCAAATCATTGAATATTCATATTAGTGTGTGAAACATTTAACACCTTTACGTTTTTATACGATGGGAGAAAATTGCAACCATTTGATGTACCAATACAGTATTCAGCTGCTGATATAATATACTGAGTACTGTAATGTATTGTGAACTATAGAAAAATAAAGCTCACTCAGCGTTATAATAATAATAAAAGAAACAAAAAACATGCTGTTATTTTTGTGTTCTTAGGACAATTTTGGGGTCACTTTAAAGGAAAGAAAAATACATTTGGAATATTTGTAATTCACGTTACTTGTGCCACCTTCAGTGATAACCAGAAACCCTTGCTCCTGCTGCCCAGACATATTTAGAAAGAAAGTTAGGTCAGGGCTGTTGCAAGGATTTTTGCCACGTTACGTAAAACCTCATTTTGCCTTCTTTTGGCTCCGCCCCCTTTTGTGCCTCATTCACTTATACCGCACCACTTTTAATGTGTTACCATAGCAACATTTATGCACTAATAAAGAGATATTAATTGCAGCGAATTTAGAGGACAGCTTGTCATTGTCACAGTAACCAATATTGTAACTCTTTAATGGACTTGCTAATTTTGGATATTTTACAGACCCCCTCGCCCAATTAAGTTTTTAGATCAAGTAATTCAAAAAGGTAAAACAGTAGATTTTAATTTTAAACATTTTTTCAATAATGCAAAACATAACATAGCATCATTGCACGTGTATCACCTGGCAACAAGATTCCCAAACCTAAAATAAAATTACAATGATATAAAATGGCAAAATAAATAACAAAAAACCCTAAAAAATGACAAACACTTTGCGATAGGAGAGACATTCAAGAGTAACATTCCACTATTTCTAAAATATCTCAATAATCACAGTACAAGAAAAATACAATAAATATGGCTCAGCAAATTATAGTGCAAAAGAATGCATAACAGTGGAAACCTAAATACAATCAATAATGCAAGTGCCAATCTTTGATGTCAGAACAGCACCATTTCACAAAGACTAGGCCTAAAAATTGACTTTTCCTGCTTTAGCATTAGCAAAGTCTTTCAACAATGTTTCAAAGTCAATCCGTTGAGCAATAGCAATGCTCAATAGACAGCATGGCCAGACCAACCAGCCGTTCTTTGTTTTATGGTTAGGGGCAGAGCATAAGCTTTATTTTAAGATTAGAGGGAATTCATCATATTGGGGGGGGCAGCATCAACTTTATTAAAACATCCACTTCTTCCAAACTCCCATCACCTGACCTGGCAACACGTGAAAAGGCAGGCAGGTGAGGAAGCCTGCCTACTCCTAACAGATGGAGAGGGTAGACGCTTGGAGGAGCACATTGTCCTTCACTAGATTTAAAATATTAAACTTGGGGGGGAGAAGCCACATGATCGCTCGTACACATGACCCTCTATCCCCTGAGTTGACAGCAAGTCTCCATTCCTCTTCAGTTTCAAAATGGAGGAGCTCGAGCCAGGAGCCTGAAGATTTTATATATATATATATATATATATATATATATATGAACGCAGCCATCTGGAACACTAGACAAGTACTGCGTCACTACTCCATGGCATCATTAAATAGAATGGGGAAACCATAACTTCAATTCAAATGTTATTTAGTTCACCATCCAAAATACGGTCTAAAAACTAATTTTGGTGCTGATAAAGGCTGTCTTTATAGAAAATTGTCTTTTAATGCTGATAAATACCTGTCGGGCTCAGCTTTGAACTTAAGCTAACTATAAGGCATAAACCTAAACTGAAAAGGTAAAAAACTATTTTTGCCGTCACGGACAATTTTAGATCTCAAGCACACTTAGGCACAAAGACTACTGCCAGTTCTCAATGCAATTAAAATGAAGGGGGAAAAAAATCAAGAAAATGTTTGAAAACATGACATAAGTTAAATGTAGGTCAACAGGTCACAAAAAATACTTGTTATACAGTCAAAAATTATTGGGAAAGAATGAATATGGATGGGGACAAAAGTGGGCAAAAATACAGTGAACCCTGTCTCCCTGATTGGCTCATAACAAAGTGGCATATGTCTAACTTATCTCATTGAAGAACTTGGACCGTCTACCACCTAGCTCCCTAACTGATCAACATCAATATTTGGAAGAATTGTCCAACATTTTCAACTACTACCAATTCAACAGCAACCTAGTAGACTTGGCTAAACTCAACGCGGAGTGGACATCACATTTCAGTGCGATGAAGGCTCCATGAATAATACACACTGCATACAAAAGGATACATTAGTGCATGATGAACGTTTTCTCTTAATTCGCAAATGCAACGTATTATGTAACAACAAAATTATTATTATTATGTACAACAAAATGGAAGATAGTACCTTATTGCCCAACACATAAAATGTGCTTACACCAACTAATGTTCTACACATAGTGAACATTTTCACTAAGATATGTAATGCCAGCCAAATGCAACACAGTGCTTCCAAGTTTAAAAAGCCTTAAATCAATGGTGTTTGGCACGCAATATAATTTTCTTTGAAGATTACGAGAGAGGAAAAGCAAACCAGCTGTTCTCTAATCTTAGTGTTTATCATAGGTGAATGGTTTTTATAAATTAGAATTTTAATGAAATTGCTTGCAACATTTAACAAACAATTCCAACATATTTGTCCTATTAGTGTATCTAATTATGTGAGTTTGTTTCTTCCTGCTGATTCCCTAATGTAGCTGATACAACAGAAATACTGCTAATTCCACAGTTTTACATTTCTGGAAAATGTAAAGGAAAGGGCAAACTTGTGAAAAGATACATGGGTGCTCTCAAAAGATGCTTCACCCTTGTTAACATTAAATAAAATAATTGTGCTTATTTACTATACAAATATTTTATTTTTCTGTAATTTTAGATAACCTAATCTAATGCAGGGATGTCCAGCTGTGACAGTTGACCATATTTTGTCGTCTTTCTTAAGTTTTGAACTTTGGTGGAAATCACAAACCCACAAGCAAAAATATGGAGCCTTTTATACTTTCTGCTTGGAAGAGTAAATTTTTATATGCATGAGAAAATCTGTTTCTAGGCTGTTTAGATTATTGTATAGTTAGTTGGTTTTGCGCTGATAGAGGTTCTACAGTTTCATTGTCTTCATTTCTATACCAACACATGGCTTGTTCAGACTGTGGCAGAACCCTCCATCACTGGGGCCCCTGGAGAGGCCTGAGAGCCAGCCTCCTCCCTATCGACTATGGGCCCAGGCCTTGTAGAGACTTCTGTGTGTGGATACAGGGGTTCAGTCTGCTGATGTACCCCATGTTTTAGCACTCAGAGTCTCAGAACTGTAACGTCTGCTGGACATCCTGTGGTAGGAAGAAGGCTGATTGTCTTTGTATTGTTAATTGTATAGGTGTGAAGTGTTTCCCCTGTTATTGTGTGAGTTAGCCCTTGTCTTAAGACCCCCTGTAGGTATGACTAGGTGTCACTGCTGCATACCTAATTATCAATTACATAACAGGTAGCTGTTAATCCTGTGAGCTCCTGTTATCCCTGTGTCCTGGCCATTGTCTGTCTTAAGCCAATTATATGTCTATCGTCATTCCACGTCTACGTCCCCAGTTAATGTAATTATTTATGTCTCGTGACATCCTGTCCTTCCCCCGGATATTGTGTTGCAGGATTTGATCTAATTACTTCCTTCCTGCCATGGTAATTAGATCATGTGATATGTGTATTGCCCCTTTTCTACTTCTGTGTATATATACCTCTGTATTTGGCTTTAATAAATGAGTCCTGCTTTCACCTCAACATGAGTGTTGCCTGATGTTTGGGGTGGGTATAGCCACACTGTGTAGCTAAGCTTCGGATAGCCACAGTGCCAATGCGGCTTCGGTGCAGCGACGTCCCTCCTTCTATCTACAACGCTGGTTCTGCCCGGCGCTGAAGGGGTTACTTGTTGGTGTCCCGGCAGGAGGAAGCAGCGTAAGGCGGGAGTACCCAGTCGGGGTAAGGTCGGTCCCGTCACATTGGTGGCAAGCGGTGGGATTTTTCCTTCCAAACGGGACATCCAAACCACCACCAGGATTGGTCACCCTTCGGGCAGAGAAGGAGCAACACCAGGATCCTCAGCTATGGAACTGGAGTTCAGACGGCGTATGCAGGAGGCACGGGCCCAACCCGATGGACCTGTATCAGCTGAGGACGAGCTGCGATGGAGGGATCATATCCGTCGGCAACTCTGGTGGGAGACTCTGCGATGGGAACAGGAATACTTGGGTAAGTGCCTCCCAACCAGCGAGGACATTTACTGGTTCCAGCTGGAGGCACGAATGCCGTTGCTGGGAAAGCAGCCCAGGGAGGAATGGGTGTCCGAGTTAGACGGGCTGGTCCAAACCGAGATGATGTGGGATGACGGATACAGGGCATTACGATGGTATGCAGCCGAGGCGGGTTGGTGCCTGGAAAGTACAGAGCCCACGGAGGGCTATGACTTTGGCGGCCTGGGATTGTTATGGGATAGTCTTCAGGAGGACCTGGACTTCGGCAGTACAGGGGAGTGGCGGTTTATGGACATCCGAGATTTCAGGGAATTGGACCTCCCAGGTGCACTGAGAGGTGATTTTGACTTTTTAACTAGACAGGAGTGGGCACTGGAAAAAGCATATAAAAAACTATTTGACCGTGTTCAGCAGTATGCCCCAGTGTCCATGGATTTTGTTAATTGTTCATCCGAGGATGTTAACCCAGGATGGGGGGATAAGGCTGCGGTCTTCCCACCGGGGTCCTCCGAATGTTGGGTATTTCGCTCAGATCCACAACCCCCAGCTGAAGCGCTGACAACAGGGTGGAGAGCCCCTGGCCTCTGCCCCGTACCTGCAACAGGAATCCAGGGATATGCGGCAGCCGGCCCATCTCCCCAGCAGCAGATGGAGCACCAGGGAGGGGATGCAGGCGGCATCACTCCCCAGCGGGTGGGTGAGTGTCCAGGAGATGGCGCAGTTGGCCAGTCTCCCCAGCGGCAGCTCACAACTCTGGGAGCGGAGGAACTTGTTCCCCCTCCGCAGCGGCAGATCCCAGCTGAGGGAGCTGAGGGTGTCGTCCCTCCTCCCCAGCGGCTGAAGGATGACCTGGGAGTGGAGGGTACCGTCCCTCCTCCCCAGCGGCTGTTGGATGACCCAGGAGACAGCGCAGTCGGCTCATCTCCCCAGCGGCAGATGGAGAACCAGGGAGGGGATGCAGGTGGCATCACTCCCCAGCGGGTGGGTGAGTGTCCAGGAGATGGCGCAGCCGGCCAGTCTCCCCATCGGCAGCTCACAACTCTGGGAGCTGGCAGTGTCATCCCTCCTCCCCAGCGGCTGACAGATGACCTGGAAGACGGCGCAGCCGGCTCATCTCCCCAGAGGCAGATCCCAATTGAGGGAGCTGAGGGTGTCGTCCCTCCTCCCCAGCGGCTGACGGATGAACCGGGAGACGGCGCAGCCGGCCCATGTTCCCAGCGGCAGAAGGAGCATCAAGGAAGGGGTGGAGGTGACATCCCTCCCCAGCGGCCAAGTGAGCGCAAAGGAGATGGCGCAGCTGGCCAGTCTCCCCAGCAGCAGCTCACAGATTCGCAAGTGGAGGAACCTGTCCTCTCTTCCCAGCCGCAGATCCCAGTTCAGGGAGCCGAGGGTGTCGTCCCTCCTCCCCATCGGCAGACAGATGACCTGGGAGATGGCGCTGCCAACCCATCACCACAGCGGCAACAGGAGCACCAGGGAGAAGATGCAGGCATCATCACTCCCCAGCGACTGGGAAGATTCCAGAGAGAAGGTGCTGTAGGCACTTCTCTACACCGGCAGTTATATTTTTCTGGAGAGGTTGGGCGGGGGAGTAATGCTGTTGGAGGGGCAGATTATTTGGGGCACCAGTTTCAGGAGGGCATTGATGGGCTAAGTGAACTAACTGACTACGGAGTCAACCCGTTTGGGGTTTACTCCTGTGTCAGTCCTATTTGTAAGGGGGAGATGTGTGGCAGAACCCTCCATCACTGGGGCCCCTGGAGAGGCCTGAGAGCCAGCCTCCTCCCTATCGACTATGGGCCCAGGCCTTGTAGAGACTTCTGTGTGTGGATACAGGGGTTCAGTCTGCTGATGTACCCCATGTTTTAGCACTCAGAGTCTCAGAACTGTAACGTCTGCTGGACATCCTGTGGTAGGAAGAAGGCTGATTGTCTTAGCATTGTTAATTGTATAGGTGTGAAGTGTTTCCCCTGTTATTGTGTGAGTTAGCCCTTGTCTTAAGACCCCCTGTAGGTATGACTAGGTGTCACTGCTGCATACCTAATTATCAATTACATAACAGGTAGCTGTTAATCCTGTGAGCTCCTGTTATCCCTGTGTCCTGGCCATTGTCTGTCTCAAGCCAATTATATGTCTATCGTCATTCCACGTCTACGTCCCCAGTTAATGTCATTATTTATGTCTCGTGACATCCTGTCCTTCCCCCGGATATTGTGTTGCAGGATTTGATCTAATTACTTCCTTCCTGCCATGGTAATTAGATCATGTGATATGTGTATTGCCCCTTTTCTACTTCTGTGTATATATACCTCTGTATTTGGCTTTAATAAATGAGTCCTGCTTTCACCTCAACATGAGTGTTGCCTGATGTTTGGGGTGGGTTATAGCAACACTGTGTAGCTAAGCTTCGGATAGCCACAGTGCCAATGCGGCTTCGGTGCAGCGACGTCCCTCCTTCTATCTACAACGCTGGTTCTGCCCGGCGCTGAAGGGGTTACTTGTTGGTGTCCCGGCAGGAGGAAGCAGCGTAAGGCGGGAGTACCCAGTCGGGGTAAGGTCGGTCCCGTCACACAGACCAGTCTGCTTTTTATTGACTACAAACCACGACAAACCATACTGAATATATAAGATAATTAATATGACATCAATGTGTTCTAAAACAGTTTATTTGTACATATTCACTAAAAGAGAAAGATTTAAAATGTCATAATAACCAGTACCAATCTTGTTTACCAACCTTGTGAGCTGTGTCTGCCATGTTGTTTCTTACTAATTCATCAGAAAAGTAAGGGACCAGACAGTAAATAAGAACGTCATGCATGTTTTCAACTGTACAGGGGTTCAGGATAATAGTAAGATCAGTAAGACAAAATTTAGAGTATTTTCATGTATCTATGTTAGGTACATATAAATACTAAATAATACATGTGTGTTGTGTAAGTGATGCCTGCAATACATGGAACGTATTGAAGTCTTAGACTTGCTCCAATATATATCATAATATGTATAGATATATATATGTTTATGAGATGTCTTTGTAAGCACTATATCATAATGATGAAAAATGTTCTAAAATGTCACTGTTGGGCCTGTTATAATTTGCATGGAACTAGTGACTTTGTGTGTTTTCCTAATTATGGGAGTACCCATAAGGATTATGGTGTCAAAATATTCTAGGACCAAATCAAAGCTTTCTGGGTATTCCCAACTATAAGTCTTCTCCCCGAATGACCCACTTCCCTGAATGTCTTCACGTTTAAACAAACTGGGTTGCGAAGTGTGAGAAAAATAGGGGATATCAGTAAAAATATGTTTCAGAGAACAGGAAGACAGGAAAAGGCACTAGAAGCCTTAAGGATATATCTTTTTTCTTTTGCTTGCATATTTCCCCCTGCATCTGTAGTCTGAAAACTATAACAAATCTCAAAACTAACGAACAAAATAAAATGCGGAGAAACTAGTAGACCACAGTAACAGACACTTTGTGAATTCATCTTTTCAGGGCTCCCTTGATAATAGATTCTCATGAGGTCTGTCGATATCATATCAAAAACCAACCCGTGAAAACCCTCTTGTTGTCCTATACTTTTGGTGGTTGTTCTATGAAATAAAACATTCTTCTCCTCTATAGGTAGGACCCACACGGTATGAAAATAATCTGGTTTTCTAGTGATTTATTGCTTTTTTCACATGCATATACACAGTGAGCAGGGTCCTTTTCCATCATTGGTACAGTATTTCCAATCTAACTAGTAGCCAGTGCTGAGCTCAGCGCAGCCATATGATTGTGATAGATACTGTACCCCAGCTATGCAGTAAGTGTTTCAATGCCTAATGACAATGGGTGTGTGAAATTGCTTTCCATTATTCAGATCAATGACAGTGTCCAGGCAATGAGCAAATAGAATTGGACCCTTGGCTCAAAAGAATGTGCGATAATGTGTTCAATAATTACCTTAAGTAATGGTAATGCGATTACACTCTTTAGTACATATTGATGTTTTATTTATCTTCAAGGCTGTATATAGAGGGATGCTACAGACAAAGAGTGATACACACACATATTATATATATTATATGTAAAAGCCAAAAGCCAAGCATTACTGTGATTACCTTTTAGTAAGAAACATTATTCCTATTGAACTTTTTATTGGATATCTCTTCTCTCTTCCCGTAAATCAAAATTAAATACTCACATAATTCTGCAAAGCAAGCATTATGAGTAAACAAAAAATAAAATTGCATGTTTGCATTTAAATCTTTGCAGCAGAGCAAGCACAAGTTAAACAGATTTTAGAAAAGTAAAAAAGCCATCCACAGTATATTAGACATCAGAGAATTGAAATTGTAATGATTGGACTTTTTGGATCGGAAAAACAAAATTTCAGAATATAAGAAAAGTAAGTATTTTATTTTGGTCTACTATCACTATGACCTTTTCTGCCGAGTATCAAAGGGCAAATGCCAGTGATTTGGCAAATGCTGGCATTGTATCTGTCTGCGAAACCCTATATGTGACAGGTGTTTGGCTGTCAGTCATTTGAATCTGCTAAGTTCTTGTTACCAACTGTTTGAATAATGCTGGGACCAATGCCTTCACCCCAAGGTTTTCCCCAGTTCACACGATGAATGTAAAGAAATTAAAATGTTAGCCAAGTGGTTCAGCCTAATGTTAAAAGGAGGGGGGCTGCTGAACCCAATATATTTATATTAAATAAACAGATATGTCAAAACATCATGTTACTGTCCCTTTAAATTAAGCTCTTCAAGTATATAATGAGAAACATGCAGTAGGTACTGGATGATATGTGCTTAATGTGATACTTCCAAATAAACACATGGTGTAATGATACTGATGTTATGCAGGTTTGGAGTCCAGCACCCGTGTCAGCTAGGTCTTCTGCCAGAAGTAGCCACTCGTTACCCAGGAGGTTGAGCCCCTGAGCCTAGAGCGACTGTCTGGATTTTATGTATTACAGTAGAGCTGAGTGGCTGGAACATAAAGGTAGTAAGCGTAGTCAAGCAAGCCGAGTTCAGTAGGTAGGAGAAGACAGCAAAGTCAGACAGTCCAGAAATGGCAACAGGTAAGTAGAAAACCGCAGCGGGCGCAATTAAAGATGATTAAAGAAAATTTCCTGTCAATTATCTGACAGGAAAAGGCTTTTATAGACAGCGAGCCGACACCTGACCAAACACAGCTGAGGAGAGTTGGCAATAATATTTAGGCTTGTAGCCAGGTATGTAGGCTTGGTTACCAGGTCTAGGCCTAAAATGTAATTGATAAGCGGAGAGCCTGTAACAAAGAAAGCAGCATTCAAGTCTCAGCAAAGACAGTTCCTGACATAAATTCTTGATTAAATAATCCTAAAGGTTTTCTCACAGCATATAATCATCCTAAAGAAGAAATACCTGTCATTAAATGCAGCACTTGGCATAGTAGTAAAGCTAAGGATGAGTAGTGCATGCAATTTCCTGAAGTAAAATGTAATCATTGGAATTTTCATTCAGTATAAGAAATCTCTTTGTTTACTACAAATGCATTATTACTTAATATTTAAATTTGATTTCATCACCTATTCAAAATACTACATTTTACACAAAATAAACCCTGTAATGAGGTTTGCAGATTTAAATAACCAAAATAAAATGTGTATACAACAGGCAGCCGTGTTAACGTCCTGTTCTTCGAATATAGATGATTATTATGCCTCAGAACCTGCTCGTTTCACCTGGAGATGTGGCTCTAGGCTACTACCATCAATCAGTAATCAGGAGAAAGGTCATTAGCGGCACCAACTCCCCATTTGGGTTCAACCCAATCCTTACCTACTCTCTGCCATTTCCTGCCAACTTCCCTTCTTTAAAGACTATCTGGGACTAATCCCACCACTTGCTGTCATACCCTCAGGAGCTTTGGGTAGCTAACCATGTCCAAGATATGTGGATTATGGTAGTCTATCAACTCATCTCTCCTCTACAGTTAATTTGCTGATTGTTGTTTGTAAGAGTTGGATGAGAAGAAGCAGAGGACTTCAGGATACTAAAAACAAAAAACTCAGGTTCAAAGTGAAGCGAAATAATAGTGTGTGAAAGTAAAAATGAATGTCTTGTTAAATAATAACTGGTCTTGTAGTCATGAGTGTCCTCGAAAAGGTCTCACCTTTAATATAGACATTAGTTTTTTTTCTGAGACTAGTACTGCAATAATCCCTCTTAATGTGTTAGTATTGCACTTTAATGTTCGGCATTTATTTTGATAACTAAACTCAGTCATTTTGGGCAAATTTCTCTATGCACATAGAAAGATTAAGAACTTGACAGTGTTTCAGAAAAGGCGTTCTTGCAGCAATTCATGTGTGTAATAGATGAAAGTGATTACCTAATCACTTTCAGCCCTCAGGTGAGTTATTCTGTAGTCAGTCATAAAGAACCCAAGACCAAAATCATTTGGAAACCAAGTCCAAAATATTTGATGCACGTTATTTTTTTCTCTCCATGACTTGTTTTTAAAGGAAAATATGTCCTTAGAAAGTAAGGTGTCAGCCTTCAGGATTAAGAAATGTGTCGAGATTGTTTAAAAAGAATACTACTATTTATCCCCTGAAAAGTAGGGCACATATTGATTGCTTAAATTTGAAAATCTCTTAGGACGCGAAAGACTTTTATCTCTGCACTTCTAAATTTAGAAATTCAAAGCAATGAATAAGTTACTAGTACTACTTAAAAGGAATAATAATATAGTGAACTTAGAGAATAAAACAAAGAACATGCTTAAAAGGCCCATCTACAAATGCAGTGAATGAGTTATTAAGCACTCAAGATTTTTTTAACTTGTGTATGTGGTTGCTCTAGAGATTTACCTTTAGTTCTTCCTCTAGTTTTCTTAAAGAGAAAGTATCACATTTTCTGAAAAGCTGCCTTTTTAAGGCATGGAACTGCTACTCCCTACTACCGTGCCCTTCATGGATGTTCTAGAATATACCACATCATCACCCAGGGTTCATTATGCTGGATTCATTAGGATCATGGGCGCCAAGCAAAAAAAGGTGTCAATTTACAATGTCACAATAAAAAAAGCAAATATTCTCTTTTTAGCATTGTAGAACCCTGCATCAATAGGACATAAATTTGCATACAAATTCTAATAAAGCTGTGCCTCCTAGCTACATCTATAACTACACCCTTTAAAACATATAGGGATTTATTAATGTAATTTTAAAGAAAGTAAACAGCTGTCTGCCCCTGTGGTGGTCATACCTGTGAACTCTCCAAGTTTAAACTAGAGTCACCAGATGAAACCATGCTTCCTTGGGTCTTCTCCTCCCACTTTACCTGGCTCTCCATCCACTTTCCTTCCAATAAAGGCTGCCTAGCACTAGACCTGTCCCTACATGCACCTAGCCCCGCAACAAAGCCAGTCCCCTTAGACAGAGAGCCTTGGGTAGCCTACCCTGTGTAGTTCCCAGGTATGGTTATAGCACCTGGTCTACATGTTAAAATGTGACAAGAGGTTCTGCCTATCCACTCCTCAAAAAGTGTATATCAGTCCACAGTTAAATTGTTTATAAATAGCAACCATTTAGTACTGTGGCCACCCTTTGTAAAAGTGGGCTCCCAGCCAAGATTACTCCAAGGGCACAATGTTTAAATACTTAATGAGGTTTAAAGGCTTGAAGGAATCATTGGAACTGGTTAACATCTCTGTCCATGAAACTATGCAAAACCTTAAACAGGCACCAAGTCCATGGCGGGACACCACAAAGGAAAAATTATTTGATGCGTGCCTGAAGTTTGCCAAAGGGCACCTTGTGGACTGATGAAACTAAGGTTGAATCGTTCAGAAAGAACAGGTAGCACTATGTATAGCATAAAAAGTGCACCACATACCCAGGTGAAAACATCATGCCAATGGTGAAGTATGGTATGGGCCGTTGCTTTGCTTCCTCAGGGCCTGGACAGCTAGACACACTCGAGGGTACAGTGAATTCCTAATTTTAGCAAGGTTAATGTCAGGATGGCTGTCCCCCAGCTGATGTTAGTCTTAGTAGACGTTGTGTGATGCAGCAGGTCAATCACCCTAAACATCAAAGTAAACCTACTACAGAATGGCTTAAAAAATAAAATGTTTCTTTTGGAGTGGCCAAAAGGTCAGAGCCCAGACCTTAACTCATTAGAGATGCTGTGGAATAACTTCAAGAGGGTTCTTTCACCCTGAGCAGGTCTCATCTGCATTTACTCGAAACACTTGTTTTACGTTATTTCTGAAAAGAGGTTTCAACCAGTTATTAAATCCAAGTGTTTGATAAAACCATGAAAGTTTATCATTATTTAAGCAAATTGTGCGTGTATATACTTGTGGTCAGATCACCAGGTAATTCCAAAGGGTTCACTTACTTTTTCCTGCCATTGTATCTGCTAGCATCGGAACACCGGAGGGATCAATTAATCTAGACCAGAGTTCAGCAACAACTTTCTCATTCTTAGACACATGAAAACTTACAGCTCTTATCACAGCGCTTACATTGTACTCAATATACTTTAATAGTTCAACCTTAATGGCGGAAGCTCTATTCACTTTTATGAACACCCAATACTTATATGACAATTACCAGCATGGAAGCAAATTAAAATTAATCTGAAGCAATACAGTGAGTAGTCTGCAGGATGTAAGAATGTATTAATCTGCGGGTAGCCTAAACTAAGTAGAGTTTATAATGATATTACAAATTATTACATTGTATTAATTTCTCACATACTTAAATATACAAGGTGAAGATGGATATTTCCTTTCTCTAAATTTGAATTGTCTCAAGTCTCTGTTTTGTTGCACTTAATTTTACAGATTTACAGAAAATGATAGTGTTTCGCAATAAGCAACATTATCAAGATCATTTTGTGCTATATAGGATAAAAATGTCAGTAGTATTACACTACACAATACTTATCCCAAAGCATTACTGGTACTATAAAATACCGCAATATTAAAAAATAACCACTATGAAACTACTGATTTTAAGTGCTAGCACATCACATAGGCAGTTAAAGAGTACCATACTCTGTAATTGTGTCACTTGGATAATGGACCACACTAGATGTATTATATGCTATTCTATCACTCCAACTCCAACAGCTGAAATAGAAAAAAAAAGGATTTCTTGTTTTAGGGAGGTGCAGATAGGGTTATGGTTAGGGAGAAGGTTTTTTTACCAAGGTTTTTATGTGAACCTGAATATACTATTTAAAATGTTTAGATAAAAAAGGAAAATCATTTTAAAACATAAATAGTTTTTTTTTTTTTTTTTTTAGCATGTTCCTTATCTTGTGCACTTACTCTTTGGAAATACTAAGCAAAAAAAGCAAAGGGCATACAAAAAACACACTTGTTGGAATCGCTGCATAAAAAGTACTTGAATGAGCCATTATAAAATAGCCTAGTAAACATTTTTGTGTGGCTATTTTCAAATCTTTATGTTATAACCATTTGAAGGCTGGGTGTTGAACTATATTTTTTCCATTGGAAGATCAAAACATTTTTTGTAATTTTGCTATAACTTACAAACAGTTTACACTTTCCCAAGTTCCCCATTATTAGACATGTGCATTCGGATTCATACGAATTGCAAATTCACAGAATTTCAGTAATTTCCGCGATTTGTACGAAGACCACAAAAATGAGGCCAGACCCCCACAAATAGGATGAGAATGTAAGAAAAGGCTTCAAATTTTCATCCATAATTCATGTGTCGACATTCCCTACATCAGGACATCACCGCAAGTGCCACCATTTTAGCAGAAGTTCCTGCCGGGTTATGTCTGCGTAGATGTGGTTGAAGATAGGATATAGCAGATTGAAGGTAGAAGAGAAGAGAGAAGATAAAAGATAATAGAAGATGATGAAAATATTACTGTATCACAATACTGGAAAGAGCCAAAACTTTTACCCTCCCAATTAAAACCTTTTTAAATGTAAATGTATGACAAGCAACTCTTCACGGAGGAGTCACATGCTCTGCCTAATTCTGTCTATGGCCCACATCCTGGCCAGCGCATTAGTATAATAATATATTTTGCTCCCTCAGCAAAAAAAATATGGGTTTCCCCTATAGCAATATATAATAGAAAATGTCTTTTGCTCAGTCTATGGATAAAAAAGACAATGCGTTTTTAATGGTAACTCCAGTAACATATAACTTTGCCCATTAAGTATTTAAGAGCCTTTCACTTCTTAAAAAGCTAGCATTGTGAGCCCATATATTAACAATTAACTGACTTAATACTATGCACTCTAAGCCCTAGTGTCTAACATGCAATAAGAGGGTCCAATAAGAGAACAAAGTAACACATTGCAGGGCTAGTGGATTTTGGTCCATCGTGCAGCACTGGGCATGCTTTGGTCACCTGCTTGATTATTGTTGTCCCAATGGCATCAAGGTCTAATGGAGGCTTAGAAGTGTTCATTAATGTCTAGCTGAGTTGCAAGAAAGACAACAACCTCAAACACAATCCTAGCTAAAATGTCCCTAAAAGGTTGCCAACCTCTAGATTGTAAACTTGTGGGATTGTCACGCAAACCTGTGAAAGGTACACATGGCTGCGTTAACACAGACAATAACACTCAAAACTAAACATACATAACAACAAATCCAAAACCACCCGAGCTTGCCAGGGTATCCCACGGCCACACAAAAACCACCATGGGAGGGCATATTGAGAAACTCCACTTAAACTCAGAGGTTCCCAGCACCACTCCAAGCCAGAAGCCTCCCACCAATCCTTATAACCAGAAACCAGACCACCGTATTAACCCCCAGATACCTGGCAAGCTTCCGCCCCGACTGTGACAATATAAAACCTGACCCATACATAAACCTATATGTGTATATATATTTAGGGAGGGAAGGTGGGACAAACACATGAGATACGTTGGCATAAACAGATAACAAACCCTACCTTCTTACATTTATGTACCCTTCCTACACCCCCCCCCTTGAACTTTACCTGACCCTCCAGCCTAGCCCTGCTCGGCCCCCCTGTAAAGGTCCTTTAGTCTAGTTGACCCTCTGGGCCTCATTTTAAAGTATTGGATCCTACTTTGGTGTCCTGCCAAGAAAGACATTTAAACCTTGGGTCCACTGGAGAAATAGGTACTGTATGTATTTGCCAATTGAATAACAATACTGAGACACAGCCGTAGCCAGGCCTCATGTGCCAGTCATCCACGTGCGCCGGACTTCTAGCACCCGCGTATCAGACGTGTAAAAGTAGTGGTCATATGTGTCTTAACCAGCCCAGCCTGTTTTTCTCATGCTGTCTGCACACTGTCCTGACCGGACTAGTTACAAGGAAGATCTCTGATCTGTCATCACACCTGATGCCCTATAAAAAAAACCTTACAGTGGGTCCATTTGTGCCACAGTAGCGCATGCACTGATTTTCTTGTAGTAAAGCGTAATGAAAATGTGCATGGATGTCAAAGCACTTGGTGAGTAGACACATGAATTAATCATTCAGTAACAGAACCACATTATTTATTTTGAAGTATTGAGTTTTCCCTTCAGATTCCCATGCTTATGTGGCACCCCTGCCAATTCTGACCCAGATGAAATATTTATTCTGTGTATATCCGCTGAAGAAAGAAAACCAGTTTAGTCTGTATTTCATTTCTTGAACTTTGATACCCATCTACATTACTGTCTTCTTTTGAAAAAAATATTTCCTCTCCCTGTTCTCTCAGCGTGTGACATGTCAATGCTGCTCTTATCGTAGGGAAGCTATCTATTTTCAGGCGAGTCACATAAGAAATAACCTTAGTGTTAGCAGCTGTCAGAATTCACGGCTTGAGTGAAGGCTTCTGATCCGTTTTGAAAGGTGACCAATAGTTGAAGGAACTGGTCTAACTATAGACTGGCGTGACATATTGAAACATCACCCTATATCTTCCTTATAAGTATTATAATAAGCGGACACTATAGAAGATTAGAGAAGGATATGCTCACAATATAAGCTGTGCACGGTCCATAAATATTAAACAAGTTATATAAATAGCCTTGTAGTCTGTCATCGTTTATGTGTTATGAATATAATGTATGTATTATAGCCTATTAAAAGGAATATTCCTATTTAAAGGGACGGAAAAGCATATTGAAAGAATTTCATCAACTCTGGGATTCCCATCTACCGATTATGAAGGGGTTACAGCCTCACCGTATGCTTGCTGTAGGCAGTTTGTCTTCAGTGGAAGTAGGAATCATCACATTTTATATCAAGGACTTTATTAAGTCACAAACACCTTTGTCATTTGACCATGGTGGGAAGACTATAATGTCGTAGAGAAATGATTACCAATTACATTAAACAATGTAAGATCCAAAATGTTGCAAACCAGCAGCATTCCATATCATACAAAATGT
Organism: Spea multiplicata; assembly: GCA_009364415.1. Lineage (NCBI taxonomy): Eukaryota > Metazoa > Chordata > Amphibia > Anura > Pelobatidae > Spea > Spea multiplicata. The sequence continues at coordinate 78,486 of VKOC01016412.1, forward strand.
CAACACTGTAAAAGGTCATTAATAGTTGCATACAAAACAACATGATTTATTTGGATAAAAGGTGCAATTTCCATACATTAAACAACATACAGAAGGGATAATCATCTGCTTGACATGTACAATACCAATTTAGTTGTAATAAGTCACATTTTAATGAGAAATTGTATAGCAATTGTCAATTCCTTATTAACATTGTTCAAAAATTATTGTTTAAGGGATAGATTTATATGAAACAATGAAAGAACAAAATTGGCAGGCATGAGAACACAGTATCATCTACACTGATTCTTACGTTGAGCAATAAATAATCAAAATGGAGATAGAGAATATTCCAGAACTATATCCATGTCTGACAGGAGTTCTAAAGTATTAGGTTTTTAAATAGATAATATTACTGTATACTACACTATAGGTTTAACAGTATTTTCAGGAGACACAATGGGAAAAATGCAATAAGAATGCTTTGGGTGCAGATACTGTATTCCTAAAGTAAATATTCATTGCTTGTATTGCTTGATGTCCACCTTGACAGTTTGATGATTTCATTGCAAAAAGGTGACACTTGCGATTATGAGGTCATTGTATCCTGCTTATATGATTCATGCCACAGGTTCACCTTAATTGGTACGAGTCCTTGTTAATCCTGACGGCTAGGGTATTACATATAGAAAACACCCCATGTCCTTGATATCACAAGTCACATAACACAATAAAGAAAATGCACAAATAAGGCAATGCAGGCAATATATATTACAATTTTATATATGAAAACACTAATGACATCTAAGTATTTTTCTTCTTCATGGTTAAAGAACGCAAGTTGATTGGTTGCTTAAAGATTGAACTTATCATTGTGTTAAATATATGTGTTATAATGATGAAGCTGTCTACGATCATTCGTAGACACCCTGAAAATGTGGAATTAACAAAAGGTCCAGATAATAGATTCATGCACTTACCATTTGGTTGTTATCTTATTTGTTATATATATATTTCAAAATGATATACAAGTAGTATTATATTAAAATAGGCATTACATGAAGATTCAGAGAAATATATTGCTGACAGAAATCCCAAAATGTTTCATGATGACCCCAATGCTTCTTGTGTGACCCTCAAATCTGATTTCTCTGAGGGTCATCAGGAGAATTTCTTTACAGAGGTCTTGTCAGGCCCATTTGGACCTTACCTGTAATGCTAGGGGGTCCTCTTCTTCTGACCCAGATCAGAGTGGGGTACAACCGAGATCTATGTGTAGGCTTCAGCCGTGGTCTAAAGTAGTAGCTTGTATCACAAGATCGCAGGGTAGGCTGAAGCTGTGGACTAAAGTTGCACCATTTCCACCTATGGAGGGGGAGGAGAGTCTGCCCCAATGCCCTTTTTCTCAAAGAAGCAGAGAGGTATGAGTTAGGAAAAAAACGCTCGGCCATCCAATCTGATGAACAGTTTGTCCAGTAGAGGGGATGAGTGAAGATCTGCAGCACTATAAAATCTCCACAGACTTATTCCACAGTGTGCCAGTGTTCTAGAGCTTTGGTTCATGTGTATCCTTCGATTCCAGTTTCCAGATCTACCCTCCTTACTGTTTTAGAGTGTCTTCTTTGGATTACCCATCTATTTGACCTCTTTGTTCACCCTGTTTGTCTCTACCCTTGACCTTTGCTTGGAATAGTGACATTTGATTTCTTGCCATTTGCCTTGACCATTCTGACTATAGCTGACTATGCCTTTTACTCAACCCGTTCTTTGCACCCTTGTGCTTACCTTGCCTGGTATGAGATAGCATCCTCTGCTTCAACGCTCTTACACCAACCCTGACCTCAGTTGCAGGCTTATCTTTACCTAAAGTAGCACTATACAGTCATGTACTATGAAAAAAGTGCCTGCTGAAGCTACACCCACTGAGCCCACCTAACATGAAATTACATTTTCACTGCACAAAACGCATCAGAGCAATTTATACTCCTCTGATGCGTTTTTGAGCAATCTGCTTCACATATAAAACATGGCAATTTAAAGCCATACACTATTATCAGCCATATGTTATTATCATACCTTCCTGAGAATAGGGGGCACATAAAAAAGTTCTGTGTTCATTTCATGTTGACATTTTCTACACCGATGACTTCTAATAGTCTTTCTGCAGATACTCATGAACTTGTAAAGACACTTTGCTTTATACTGTTTTGGTTTTTTTAAAAAAAACCAAAACAAAACAACAACACAGACCATTATTTTAAACCATAACAGCTTCACCTGGAGTAAAGAAAAAAGTATACTTTATTTTATGGACGGTATTACTTGCCTTTATGGAGAGAAAGTGCCCTAAATCTACCCACAAAATTATTTTTTACTCCCACTGCAACTCACTGTTTATTGAATCATTCCCATGAGTAAAGAATGAATTCTAAAAATTATGCTTAAAGTGTTTGGTCCCCCTTTGTTTTTGTTGCATCGCCTGTTGTTGGAAATATAGTATACTCCTTTTATTGGGTCTAATATATTTATACTTAGCATTTTCTGTTCAGATTTTTAGCCTGAAAAGAAAAAAAGCAAAACAATTGGAATGTTGTTGGTTCTGCACAGAAAAGCAATAGACCATCTGTGATCCCTAACCCATTAATTGACTCCTTAATAACACTTGTAACCTTTGATTCACGCAACAGACTAAATACGTGTTTGAGAGACAACAACCAAGACTTTCGCTTACGCAGACAACATGAGCTTAAACTGTGAAATTTCCATTTTAAAAAATGCCAGCTCCTTCCTGACCTTTTGCCTATGGAACCGCATGGAAATGTTACCCTCTTCTTTAATATTACAAAAACAATCCTCCAAATGTACATATACCTTACGAAGAACCAACAAGACTACATACCAGACCAAAAATAACTTCTTACCAGCTAAACACACATAAAAAATGAAACCCGCTTTTGTTATTTTTCTATTAATCCTATTATCAGAAAGCAGTAATGTTGAGACTTATTCTGTACAACTGTGGCTCCTAGCCATCGCTATATGTTATGGTAAAGGGTCTAAACTGGCTGACATGTAATTCCAGACACACTTGACCAGGTATATCCAGCACCTTCCTTGCCTAGAACACAACCACTTGAGGAAAGCTACCTCCTGCCTCCTCAAGTGGCATGCTCAACATGTTCTCCACACCTTCGATAGTCTATTGTTCACTTCCAATAACTTCCACATTACAATAACGAAGCTGGTAGCACCACCAACTCAAACAGAGCTCGATATTGAACAATTCTCCACAAAACACATTTATTCCTGTTTTTTCCCTGAAAATGTCTACTAAACATCAAAATGCCTCTACAATAATCTGTAATGCACAGTTTTACTTGATTCCTTTTTATAATTGCAAATGTAACATTGCAACTGTATCATAATTGTAAATGATCTCCAAGTAGGGTTGGCAGCATTTGACTGACTTCAGCAGGTTGTTAGTCAGATACCTTGATCACTTCTACAGAGAGCAGGGTTTTGCACGGAAAAGTCTGTGTTCTAAAAACTGTGGTCTACTGTCTGATAATAGGAGCCGTCATAGGCACTGATGCACCCAACGTGCTGTAGGCAGACTAGGTGTAATGTAGCACAACTGTAACACTTGCAGTCAGTGTCCGTACAAGGAAACCAGTGTCCATGGCAAGGTTTGTGAAGGTCCATAGAACATCATTAACTTGCCCACCACAGACCCCAGTAAATGAGCACCATAAGCAATGATTGCTGTACAGCTAAGCGGAAAACTCTGCCTGTCAGTCTGTTTTTGTGTGTAGCTGACCTCTATTGCAAAAGTGCAAACTTCTAAGTGTGTGTGCAAGTTTCATACATGTGTAAAGTTTATCTCTTCAGTGTTGGGTTAAAATACAATGCATACTTAACCTCTCCACTGCTGGGGTGAAATTAACCTCTTTAATACTGGAGTGCATGCTGTCGTAAGTGTGATGGCATAATGTAAACAATATGGCACATTTATGGGTGAGTGTGTGGCACCATGACTGTGATGTCATGCACTTTTACTAATTCAATGTGTTGAGGTTAGCCTTTCTTTTCCTTTTTGAATCCTTCACGACATATGAAAATAGAAAACACCTAGAAAACAGTTTTCAAAAAATGTTACTAGTATGCCCCAATTTCTTGCCAAAACTATGGATGCACCCATTTATGGCTTCTAAATTCCTCAAGTTGACTTCTAAGTTTTCTCTGATTGGCTCTTACAGCTTCATTTTTCCAGCCCTTGTGGTTTAAAGGTTGTTCCAAGACACTCAAAAACCACTGTTTATGACTATCCAGATTTTTGAACCATTAAAAAAACAAAATAAATTCATCACAATCACTACTCACCATAAAAATAATATATCATAGTTTCTATTAACAGGTCCACATTCTGGTACATCTGTGAAAAACTTTGTAACATTGACTTATGTTGCTTTATTAAAAATAAACTGGTCCATTGGGACTTAAGTATGACAACTAACAGATTGTCCACCCCTCTGGGAATTTTAATACAGTTTAACACATTATGTAGACTTATTTGCATGCAGAGGTGTTAAAGTAATAACTTTCAAACCTAACAACCAATTTGCAGGTCTCATGTTTTATTGCACCTATAACACCTTTACCCTGGCAGTGCAAGCTAAGTGGCTTTTGGAAGTTATCCAGAGATGGAGATAGAAGATTTGCAGTGCCCTAATGTAACAAAGGAAATATAGAAAGGAGGGGTTGAATAACTGCTGCTGGGATGTTGATATAAATTATTTAAACCTTTTTTTAATGTTGAGGATTCTCTTTAACCTTAGATCACAAAACAGATGATAGGGAAGAAAACAGAACATCCATAACAACTGTGATGAAAAAGCACCTGCTTAGAAAATCCAAAGTAATGTAGACAGGATTGTAGATGAATTACAAGGAAAGATTATAATACCTGGTATTCATGGGAGATGCTAAACTTTACAATAAGAAAGCAAAACCATTACTAATAATTTCACATCTCACATCAAATAAGCTGCTCTAATAATCTCAAACCATTCTTCATTCCTATAAAAATAATGATCAATTTAATTTACCTTTATAATTACATGTGACTAGATATTAAACTGACAATATAAATTCCCAATTTTTTAAAATAACACTGCATATCTCTAATTTCACTGTAACATAGAAAATGATTGGGACTCTGATCACCACCCGCAACTCACATCACACTCAGCCTCTAAAGGATATCTATGATCTGTTATTGGGACCCACCAGAGTCAGGAGGAGGTTGATCAACTATAAGAGCATCACATATTTTTCTGTGTAGGTATCCTTACCAACCTGTGTTCTCCTGTATATAATAGCTACTATATTTATGTGAGAAACATTACCTTCTGCCCTACAGAGTGGTGGGCAGAACACATTTACACATATAGTTACATATATATATATATATATATGTAGAAGTATTATTAAACACTAATACACGCACATCCCTATAAACATAGTTTGCTGGTAACCCATACCCACAGACAGGTGCATATATAAACTTAAACACATCCACAATATTTCTAGAGCAAAACTAAAACTGCAAATAAGAATGTCAACCTTCTTTCTACACCTCAGCAATTTTAGATTGAGACAAAGTTTAACATCACCGTCCCATGTAATAACATAGCTGTAACAGTTACTTGGTACTGGTTACAAAAAAAAACTTTCTTTCCTTACCCCCTTTCCAATGCTTTCCTTTTGTCCTGTTAATCTTGCTAAGACTCACACCATTCAAGAACACCATGAGGATGACTGCAAGTTCAGGAATAAGCATTCTCCTCGGTTTCAGCAAAGGTAACATTTCTAGCAGCTCCTTTTACACCATCCCCAGCATCTTCTCTCACTCCATATCCTCTTTCATTGCTTAGAAAGCAGTCATTAATCACTGAAAAATCAGAGCACGCATTTGCTTTGCCATCCTAGGGTGTTGAAGTATGATCTCCAAAAAACAATATGTAGCCCTCAGGAAAAGCACATCTCTCTCTTCTCCATCTCCATCATCAGCACCGAGCAGGCAGATCCAAGCACTGCTTGCTACTGTTATGACTGTAAAAAATAGAATATCACTCTCTCTCTCCTCTTCACTTTGGCTTGATTCAAGATATATCCCTTGGTTTTCAGTTCTAGATGATGGACAGATATAAAAGCAGGAATGATTGTGTCCAGCTATAATGAAAAGAAGAAGAAACTAGAAATATGCCAGGCTGCTGGAAAGAAAAAAAAAAACAAGAAGCAAAGAAGGCAGTTGTACTGACAGCTATAAGCTTGGCTGTCTGATTCTTATAACCCTGCAAGGGGATAAATTGCTCTTTTAAGAGTAATAAGGCTTCAGTAAAAGCTGGTGTCACTGGCACTTGGGCAGAAAGTGCAGGGTGTTTGGAATGACCAAGGACCTTAGTAGGAAAGCTGCTCAGCCACTGACTCCACGTTGCAAATGCTGTGGTCTCAGCACAGTGTAAGCAGAGAGACTAAATTATTTCATATCCATTGTGTAAAGGGAAATGCTGGATATATATATATATTTTGTAGCAAACAAAGTTCTTCATACTTTATCAGTATTGCAGTAGCCACCTAGACTATTTTTATGTTCTATGTTTTTAAATAGAATTTTATGTATTTCCCATGCAGCAATTATTTATGTTGGTCTTTTAAAATATTTAGCATTCAGATGAAAACTACAAGCTTGTTCTAGATTATATTGCATGGAAGATATGAAATAAGAAGACAGTCGAAACAATAATGTTAGCTGCTTTATCTACAATGCATTTCATAAACCATATTAATATATTAATTCTTTTTTTCAGGTAGCAACAGATTTCATTTCCATTTAGTGTATGTTTTTTTGGCATCATTTTTATTGTAAAGAGGAGTCTTTTGGAAAGTTGCAGTAAAGTATAGTATAAATGGTCAGTTGAGTCACATTATCTGTGAGTGATCAATATAGGTAAAAGTCAAGTATTCAGCACCCAACCCATCAATTTAATGAGAGGTTTTTAATGTTTAAACATGTCTAACCTATTAGCAATGCCAATAAAATTCTAGTTAATTTGAACATGTCCAATCACATGCTGCTATATTTAGTATGGTGTTATACAGTATATATTATTCAATTAAATATCTTTGTACGTTTTAATGTGTAATCCAAAAGCTGACAAAACTGACTAAAAAATATGAAATATATATATATAATATATTATTGTATTTTTCCCAAGATATTAGGGTATTCGGTTGTATGGGTACATGTTATATATGTTTTATATATTTCTACCTTTGTGTCACTGGGGGGTTCATTAGGCGATTAAAGGGTAATGGTTCAGTGTAGCTGTAATCATCATTCTTAATGTGATTAAAGAGATACTTGTAAAGTGAGAATTAGGGCTTGTGTTTTATTATGTCCCCTCCTATCTTTGTTGGCCATTTATGTCTATTGCTTTTCTTTTTTTCTGTTCTGCTGTCCTTACTTCTCTGGTGTATGTTTTCACTCTATCATTTGTCATGGATTGTAGTCATCAGGTTGGGACTGGCCATCTGTAACACAAATGGTCAAATGCCCGGTGGGCCGTTGGCCAACAGGGCAGAACATACACATGATCCGCCACTCCAGAGGCAGATTGGGTGCTGTATGTGCCCGCACACACTATACATTAGCATCAAAATGTAGCAAATCCAGCCATTGGCCAAGAATACGTTTATCACCAGTACGACCCTGGTTGCCAGGTTGCTTTTGAGTTTTGGAACTCTTAAAACCTAGGGAAAGGAGATGTATAAGTCCTGTCAGGTCCATGGGAGAGGTGTCTAGAGAGAGTCCAGGTGCAGGTTTGGAATCTGATGAAGGGTTCTTTCCAGGGTGACCGCTGTCCACCAGGCATTGAGCTCTTGGCTTTAAGTGGCCATACGTCAAAACTCTTATCAGTTTTGAAAGATGACATGTTTTAGTATACACTGCAAATAGAAATGCAGTCAGAAAGTCAGAAGGCAAATACAGGATATAAGCCAGTGGCAGCAGGAGTAACAAGCCAGGGTCCTCAGCGGAGGAAAATCATTTTTCCTAGCTCTAATCTCAGAAATATATTCACTTGTTATAATATTTTGATTAGAGATCACATCAGTTCCGTCCAAGTAGAATATTTGAAATGGGTGAAATCACCTCTTTGTTGAGCCTTTTATCAAACAAATTAGAAAAAAATGACCAATGATATTCCTGTAACATACACTTTGTCAATGACAGGACCCTTGGTCTGAGACAACTGGGAAAGGACTGAGAGGTTTTCCACCCAAAACTGTGACGCCCCCCTTTGGTTGAGCTTTCGTGTATAATTACTGTCAGCACTTGGTAGCTTCACTTAGAACAACCAAAACCTAAGGGCAAACCTAAATCAAACAAAAAATTCAAAAGGTCAGGGCAGGCCAAATAATTGCAAGGTCAGATAACAAGCTGTGGTGAAATACTAGAGGACAACATCTGAATAAGCGCACCAAGATCACCAATGAGGCTCACTACATGGACAAGAAAGCAAGGGAAGAGCCGGTTTTAAGTAGGAGCAAAAATGCAGTATGGGCCATCGCAAAGCCAAGCTTATCTTTATAAATTCCAGGCTGGACCTATGGGTAAACAGGGAAAAGAAAAAATGTCGGTGCGCTAAGCTAGTCTCAGGCTCAAATAATACAAATGTATAGTATGAGGCCTACCAAACAGACGTGGCGGGTGAGCTTAATTATGCTTTGGCCAATTCATATAACCAAAACCTCTCATTTATATTATGTTTATATATTTGTTGCCAACTTTATTAGGGTGAGAAGCGAAGACAGTATTTTGTTCTTTGGACCTATGGGTAGACAGGTAACTTATAGGAATTACACTGCATGTAACACACCCATTGCAACAATTTCCCTAGGGTAAAATTTTATTTCTCATCTGTACAGCCATGGTCTTTCACATAAATCAATGTTAAAATATAGTCATAGACATGGAAATTCCAGTGGCTCCAATTATCGTTCCCAGAATGAAGCCCATTATTACAAAGTGACTCGTATAACTAGCCCTTTCTTATTCACAGTAATTGGGAGGCTATAATTTGTTTTATAATAATAATAATGATAAATTCGAATAACAATAATAATTTGTATTATATAAATAATTATTCCGAATGACAACGCTTGCACCTATCTATAATATATTGACTTATACTTTGTTTTTTGGATTGAGATGTATATATTACACCAGCATTGGCCTTCCATAATCTGATCATTTTGGGTGTTGTTGTGTCAAAAACAAGTAACAGTTTTCAAAAACCTTATTTAGAATCCTAGCGTTTTATTAAAGTGCATCCATCCCTGAGTAAACCAGAAACAACTTTTCTGAACAAGGGTGGAACTCTATCTCACATGTAGAGTATTTCAGTGGAAGTATCCACTAAAGCCACTGCACAACATTAGGGGCAAATGATGGCAACCCCTTGAACTGCTGCAACATTTTTTCACATGCTTGTCACAATTTTGTTATTATGATTGTTTCCATTGTTATTATTGTTACAACATATTCTGTATCATTGTACAATGTCTATACAGGGTGGCTAACAAGTTGACACACACACAACATGAGTTTAGGGCCCCGTCTAAGAGCTTACAATGTGGACATTCACACATAGTTCTAGCAGGAATGGTGGGCTTATGAGGGCCCCTCTCATGAGCTTACATTCGAAGGAATTATACAATTAAATAGGACAAAGGAGGAGAAAGTGAGGCAGGGGTGGAAATAAAGCAGTTGAATAAGGGGTATAAGTGGGATAAGTGGTTGCATAATATAAAATTAATTATACATAAAATATACAGTAGTGAGCATATGTTAGATTTTGTGACAAGATGGTTCATTGTAGAAAAGCCTTATGTAGGGTTAAGGGAATTCTAGAAAGAATTCTGGTGCCTTCAAAGCTCAGGGTGCCCTGGGGACATGGCTGTGTTACTAATGGATAGCTCATAACATGGAAAATGTTCATTTAAGGTGAAATGGTTCAAAAGATTAGAGTGTAGGGATTTTCCAAGGAAAAGAGGGTTTGTCCATTTAAGTCTATTCTTTCTTGTAAGATGCTTGTGACAAGATTTTTGTTGTAAGGAAGCCTGGGGTGAGTTACAGGGGATGTTGGAAGGCTATATTAAAACAGGGCCCACAATATCTTTAGTTGTCATCTATAAGCTGAGCTCTTAATCGTGTAGCTGCGAGTGTTGGGGAACAGTGGGTCATCTTGCGTGTGCAACATACCCTGAGGCAAAGAGTGTTAAAAATATATTAATAAGAGAGATTTAAGAGGTCATAGAATCCATTATGATCCAGCTTTATCAAGCAATGTGCTCTGCAGTTACAAATATATCTCCAAATCTTATTTTATTCTACGGTACCCAGTTGTAAATGCCAAGAGGTGACGCTTTGATAAATAGCTTTCATAGAACACAAAAAGAATCAGAGGGTTTTACACCACCTAATAAATTGAGGTCTCCAAATCTAACAAAGGCACAGACACGACAGTTGTACAGTATTGAAAGTATTGAGGATGTTACGGGACGTGATGAAAGATGCCCATGACTAGCAAAGAAATTCTTTAACTCAGTGACAGATGTCACTATTTTATTTTTTATGAGGCCAGAGTTTGATCCCCTTGTAGGTGTCCAGGATTAATTGCTTGTGATTTATTAAGTTCACAAAAAAAGAAGACATTCCTGATGATGCTTTAAATAACAATCGTCAAACTATTGTAGAACTGTAACTACCAGTGCAGTCTGTAATATGTCCCATCGAACACTGCTAGATACCATTGTCCAACCTGGGATCTCTCTGGGTTTGACCAGGAGTCTCCAGGTAAAGCCTTGCTTCCTTGGGTCAGTGTCTCCAGGCAGGGGCATGGCATTTGGCCACGCCCACTCCTCATCCACTTCTTGCCTTATTACACATACCTGTCTCCCATTCCCCACCCACTAAAGCCAGTTTGGGGCTAGCCCCGCCCATGCAGCATAGCTTTTGTTGGTGTAACTACCACCTGAGCTCATCGACCAACATACTGAGGGTGGCTGATAAGATATGGAAACCAACAATAGGTGTTTAATATATTGGCCAGATCTCTGAATGACATCTACTGTATGAAATTGTGATCAATCATGTTATTATTCATTCATAGACTTTTCATTTTCTATGCACTCTTTCTCTATTTGAGCCTTGCTGTCTTTATCTAGTGTTAAAAGAAAAAACTTTTCAAGTGAAAAGTCACTTTTATTACTCTTACAAAAATATTTGCATCCATATTATTCACTTCCAATCACACGCCATGATAACAGGCGGCCAGGGGTATACATTTCTATGCTTGTATAGATACATTTGCATTCATAGAGTGTTTGAATACTACCAAAACACTAGTATATGTCATTGAAAGTAATTTGTTTTAATACATTTTATTTAAGCTCCTCGGTGCACGACAGGTAGGACTACATTTTTGGCATTTGTTAACAGTATAAATGACTTAAAATGCAATATAAATTGTAATTAGGAGCCTGGACCATAGGTGGCACTCATACATAAACAGATTATGTTTTAAGAGCAGCATACAAGACCAACCACCTTATCATTATGCCAGGGCATGCTTTAGCCTCTAAAACTTAATAAAACATTTTTGAGGGATTATGTATTAAGAACAATTATGGTGCAAATCGGTGAGAACAGTGTAATCACCATGGCAACCAATGAATTCCTGATTATTTTAACTTTATCTCATTGCACCATAAATTCTCTTTACCTAATCCCCTCTGTCTCATGCCTATTTTGAGCATTTTAATGAATCTACTGAGTAATTTACCATTTAACCCTTTACATATCCGCAATGCCCTTTGTTGTTAACAAATATCTCTCAACTCCGAACTCTGTAAGAGAATAAGAACTAGAACTTTAAGTGCACAATAAAACAAACTAATTGTACAGTTTAGGAGTTAAAAGACAGTTTAACACACATTATGCATTGACGTATCAAATCTACATAGACAGGCTATTAACATGACGGGATAAAATGAGGTTCGTTTTCGTGGAGTGAGTATATAAATGCCAGTATTATCAACAGGATACAACATCTATAGATAATACACTACAGAAAATGAAGTCTTTGTGGATGAATGTAGAACATAAATTAGCTCTTTTATATATATCTAGATTGGTCACAACTTGAATGAAAATGCTATTCTGAGAATGTTTCTAAATGTAAAATGAACATCTATTGTTCATGTAAGAATGGCTCTCTTTGGATAAGAGGATTTAAGAAGAGAAACTGTATAATTATTGTTTATAAATGCATTCAGTGCTTATTAAAAAAAACCTAATATCAATGAGGTCTGACCGGAATACCAAATACCCGCTACATATGACTGCATAGGTTCATATACTGAATATAACTGAGATTTATAACAGAGATATAACGGAGGGTAAGCTGCACCTCGCAGCAACTTGGCCTGGGGAGACCATTCGTCCATATGAGGGACTCTATTGGTCGCTGGCAGGGGCCTCCTCTGGCATCAACCAATGAAGGGCAGCTGCCAGAGGAGCTCCTTTCCGGTGACCAATAGAGTCACTCGTATGGACCTTTAAATCCTGACACCGAAATTTGGCCTGGGGAGGCTCCAGGAGTTAAAGGTCTGTACGAGCGACTCTATTGGTCGCCGGCAGGGGTCTCCTCTGGCATCAACCAATGAAAGGCAGCTACGAATGCACAAGTCTAATATAAATATATACTGCAAAGTGCATCATGTGAAGGCAAAAAAACCTCTTTACGCTATTGCCATTTTTGGGCTATATTTTAACTTTTTAACTGATACATAAAATGTCAAAAATGAAAAATAAAGCTATCATTGAACATACCTCACTAAAAGTTTTAGGGGTACCAAGCATTTTTTAAATACAGTGCACTCGGATGTCCGTAAGAATAGTGATTGTTGGGGTCATGCCTCAGGCAGGGCTTACTGGGCAGTACCTCTGTGGGACTGAAATCATTTTTTATAATGGACTCCCTTTCCGATTAAGCATATAACTATAGCTAGACCAAAAGTGTCAGCAAAGCTTTGCCTCCAGAGAACCTTCTAACCTCAGCCCCTTAAAGGGACACTTCAGCCCCTTCATGCTCCCTATTGCTGGCTCGATTTAATAACAAAAATATAGTGACATTCCCTTTAACTACTTATACTATTAAGCATTAAGGGTTTTATCAGAGTCATTAGTCACATGGAAACATGAAATCAATACTTATAATAATACAGAACTGTAAGTCAGGAAGCACATAATATGTTTGTTTTTTTATTAACCCCTTCAGACTCATCGAGAAGAATTTACAATTGTATCTAGCGCTCACTTTCAAACAAATGGCTGCGGTGGCTGTAAATAGCAGGCTACTATTCATTGTTATATTACGTTATTATAAACGTAAGCAGAACTGTTTTTAGATATACTTTTCCCTGGACTGGCTCACCGGTCATGACTCTCCTCCCTGCATTACGTGGGGCAGCTCATAGCGAAGGCACGTCAAGGGTTGCTGCGTTAAGCAATCTTTCAAGGTAATGTAATGTAAGGTCGGGTGACTCTGTACAACGAGCAGCACCGTTTGATACAGGGTGGCGAGACACAAGCAGCGAGCCAGAACTGGAGACAAGGAAAAGTTACATTAAAATAACTGCTGGGAAATGGTTCAGCCAGCTGAAGAAGGAAGCAGCTTCAGAGATGAAAGCTCTGGGGCTGAAGTATACTTCATCCTCAGAGCCTCCATTCGGAACTGGCAAACCAAACACTTGAGGCTTCAGCCTCCTTGCCCCCCACCACCCACCCCGCAGCAGAACTCAAAAATGACAGATGTCAAAATGCATAATGTTATCCTGATACGAGACCAATGCCCATCTACGTTTTGTCGTTTCACGGCAAGGAGAAATAACGGGCAGGCAGGCCCAGACTGGCCATCTGGCACACCGGGTAGTTCCCCAGTGAACAGGTGGCCGGTAGTTCAGGATACTTACTAATACATACACTCCAGCAGCAGATCAAGTGCTAGAGAATGTGGCCGCTGGGTGGAAATACGTAAGAAATTAGTTTGTGACCTTGCATATCCGGCCAGCAGCTGCACGTATATCGTTGGCCTTAAAGTGCCAAGGCCTAGTGATTCCCAATCTAGTCCTGTGGACAGGCCAATCAGAATTTATCTGCCATCAAACTGTTCCATTATTTTGTTTGTATTCCATTTATTTTGAGATATAAGTTGCATTCCACAAAGCTAATTGCTCAGAAATTATGGTAGCCTAATCTTTTTTTTTTTTTTTACATTTTTTTAATATTTTTTTTCCTTCCATACAGTTTTAAGTCAGTAAAATCAAATTTGTCATACATTGACTTTAAAATAAATGAACTGCTAACCGGTTGTACAATCTGTGAGCTCGGGTAAAATGAAAATTTCAGATAAGATGAATGAACTTCTGCTTTAAGTCACTGAGCCACAAAGCTGGTTCCCAGACCTGTGTAGATTCATATATATATATATATAAAAAAAAAATCAATGCCTTTAGAGTCACAAAAAAATGATAGCTCTCAATTCCCTGAAGCGGCATTTTCAAATTAGAAGCAAATAACCTTTCCTCTTCTAGGTAAAATAACAAGAAGTAATTCTTACATTCAAAATAATGTAACAGATTTCAAGAAAAAATCCAATAGTATTCTATAGACTTAAAAGGAACAGTTGGTTTCTTCATCAGCAAAGATCTGTATGAAAAGAGCTAAAATGAAATAATGGTGCATTTATTAATTTTAAGTGGTGAGCATCACAGGTTTTTATGTTTTTTTTGATGTGTTCAGAGCTCCTATGGCATGTTTCTATGAAACAAGGGCAACTTCACGTAGATTCTTTCTGTGTCAACAGAATTGTACAGAGACAGGTTCTTATTCACTGAAAGATGTCATTTCTAGTATACTCTTTAGGTCCAAATGTTTGATGAAAGGGAAATGATCATGCAAAATATTGGAATATTAGGAAAACAAATATGTAAATCATTGAGTATACAGGTTTTGCTATCAAATCCATCAAATTCCCTTTATACTGGTTTAATTGCCACCAATATTCAAAATACCGGTAGTTCTAATATGATGCATGGGACTCCACCTAAGTCTCTTGGACCGTTTCTTCGTTCGTATGGCAGGAGAGCAGCATTTCTCATGCTCACTCCCTACCTGCTTCTGCCTACCCCCCAATGTCCTTCTTTCCACCCACTAAAGACTGTCTGGGGTTAGCCCTATGTCCCTACGTGCAGCTAGACCCCCCACCATGCATACATTATTGTAGGCACTCAACCAGACGAGGAAAAGCTTTGGGTGAAGTTCCTGGGTGAAGCTAATATTCTATTATATAGTACATTATAGAATATAATTATAGTACAATATATATATCACATTAAGAAGAGGATATTAACATAAACTGCTGATTTATTGATTTAATGTATTGATTTCATTTATAGAAAAAATGAAGTATATACAACTTCTCTTTCAAATATTTCCATGTTTAATTAGGGCAGTCATTAGCAGACTGAAAAGGTAAAATGTCCCTGGTGCCTGAAGGCCAGTGGCAGATAAATCACAGGCATATGACCACATCCTCCTTTACAGCATGTGGCCACACACTAAAGATAGATGGCTAGTTCTGTTGGGCACAGGCCCACCAGTCATTTGTACAGGATGGCTGATGGCCAGTTTGGCCTGAATAAGATATTAATGTTGGTCGCCGGTTACCTTTAAACCTAGAATGTAAGTTCCTGCGGGAACAGTGCCCTTCATTTCTCTTGTATCTGTATATCAATTGCTGTATTTTACCTGTTGTTTTCTGTAAAATTTTCATCGTGTACAGCGCTGCGGAATCTGTCAGTGCTTTATAAATAAAGTATAATAATAATAATGTTTTTTTAAAAAAAATAATTGTGGTAATAATTCACTTAATGTTAAGATTTCTTTAAATTGTTACATTTTCTAATGAAGCATTGATGGTGGGACTACCATAGTTACAACAAAACCTTAATTACCTCAATATATATATATATATATATATATATATATATATATATATATATATATTGCTGTATATATATATATATATATTATGCTGTATATATATATATATATATATATATATATATATATATATAGTACTGTAAAATAAGAATCCTTTCAAAAACAATCATGTTAATTTATATTAAAATAATAATAGGTTTCTGTGGTGAGAAAAATGTAGCCCTTCTTTATTTATTTATCTATTAGTGCAACAATACTAGCAGCTTCATTAAAAAAAAGTTATGGAACATACACATTGTTCACAAACCTAAGAACACTCATCCTTAGCCATGAAACATAGAATGGTTGCTCCATGACATCACAAACACATGAACACTCACAGCAGGAATAGATGAGCTGTGTGCACATTCTGCTTGATCGATTCGAGGTGATAGTGGCTTGTTTTGTTGACCTGCAGCCATGCCCATCTGGGCATACTGCGGTATTTGTATAAGCCCTCTCGATGATACTTCCAACGTGGCAGCCATATGCTGCGGGCACACATTCCACCAAGAGTGCTTGCTGCAGTGGTTCCGCTCCTCTCCAAGGCCGACATGTCCACAGTGCAGAACTCAGTTGGGCAGCAGCCAAGATATCATTAAAAAACTTTTCTTTGATATCCGGGAGCAGGAGGGTTCCACTCTTAATGAAGAGCTGCTGAAGAAGGAGGTGGAGAGATTGAACGCTCTGATCCTCTTAAAAGAGGAGAGGCAGAAACAAGGCTATAACAAGGCATGTGCAGCGCATGACCTGCGGCAAAAGAAAAACGCCAGGATGGAGGATTTAAAGAAACGTCTTATGGAGCTGAAAACATTGTACTCAAGACAAGAGGAGCAGCTGAGGATTCTAGAACAGCAGCTGTTGGAGAACAAGGTGGCCATAGAGGAAGCTGGGATGTTAAAAAAGAGGTTAACAACTTTGGAGAATGTGGAGATGCTGCAAACCCAGAGACCAGACATGGAGATGGCAATAAGAGGAATGGCGTCAGCGCCAGGTGCCTTGGAACAATTGGCCGTCTACTATGTGTCTGTAGCTACAGAGTATAAACATTTGATGGATGCACAAGCAAAATCAGCAGAGATGACAATGAACTTGAAGCGAGAATTAGAGGCCTCAAATGACAGGGCTCAGAAGACCATGCTTGAAATTCAGAGGTCACAAGCAGCCCTCAACACCCCGGCTCGCATTGGATTTCAGCTTCCAAAAATTCGCTCTCCCCGTCACGGGACACAACATGGACCTTGAGTCCACCTTTGACATTGAACCATATGAACTATTTATGGACTTTAGTGTTAATATTAGTATAAGTATTAGTATAAGTATTAGTATGAGTAGTGAATAGATAAGTTAATAAATAGATTGTAGGCTATATGTGTTGTAGAGTTGTTCATTTTATCAATGGTTTGGTGGATACATGCCCCCAACAACATCTGTTATGAATTTTTGCAGACGATACAAAGGTCTACAAGAGGGTAAGCAGTGAAAATAAAGCCAAATGGCTAAAGATTAAGGTAAATTAGAAGAATAGTGGAGTGTGTGTCAGCTGCAGTTCAATGTTGATAAAAAATGCAGTTTGGATGTAAAATATAGTATTAGGGTTGTGTGCATTCAACGAAAAAAGAGACATGGGAGAGGGATTGATGACTGGAAAATGTGGAAAGTACTGCCCCTTAAAAAGGTTAAAACCCCAGCTGAAACGTAAGAAAATTTTGCTTTACTGAGAGGGAGGTAGATAGGTGGAACCGTTTCCCAGCAGAAATTGTACATGCTAATACAGTGAGGGAATTTTAACATTCCTGGGTTAGGCATAAAGCTATCCTGAACCTAAGACAAGATCAACGAGGGGCCAAATGGGTGTAATCTGCCGTAAAATTTTCTTTTTAGCTTTTCACAAAATGCAAAGTGGGTGAATAAAAGAAGAAATCTAATATAAATTAATATTTGGTGTGACCACCTTCAAAACAGCATCAGCTCTTCTAGGTACTCTTGCACTCTTCATTTTGAAGAACTAGCCATATTTGTTCTGTGGATTTAGGCAGTCTCTGTTGCTTCTCTCTCTTTATGTAATCCCAGTGATGTTGAGATTAGGGCTCTGTGGTGACCAAACCATCACTTGCAGGACTCCTTGTTTGGGGTCTTTTGTCTTTTGACACCCCCCCCCAATGGTATTGTGTGATGGATAAGTATCTGCTTCTAGTGAGGAGACCAATAATTTTGACCAAATCTCCAACTCCATTTGCAGAAAAGCAGCACAAAACTTGAAAGGAGCCTCCATCATGCTTCAATGTTGCCTGCAAATACTTATTCTTGTACTGCTCTCCAGCCCTACAGAGAACAAACTGCCTCCTGTTACAGCCGAATATATTTCAAATTTTGAGTAATCAGTCCAGAGCACCTGCTGCCATTTTTCTGGCTGCAAAACATCCATGAAGACCACTTCTCACCAGACTTCTCCAGACAGTAGATGGGTGTACCAGGGTCCTACTGTTTTCTGCCAATGCTGATGGCACTGCTGCACATCTTCCCGTTGCAAAGGCAAATAAGCATGATGTGGCCCAAAACTATGGTATCCTGAACCATTGCCCCTGCTTCCCACCCTTCCCAGCATTCATCTGGGCAGAAGTTTTATATAACTACTTTAATTCTGTTGCGAGAATCAACCTGTGATGGCTTTATCCACGTGGTAGTTTGGCTTGTCATTTTACCTTCACTTTATAAACAAATCTTATTTTTTATATTGTGATTGTTCAAATGTATTACAAATAATAGAGAAGTCTAAGAATTTAGCAGCACCCGGTCATCAAGTCTTTTGTGTTTTATTTTAGTTTTATAATAATGAACAATAAGTAGCTGAAAATCAGTTTATCATCCCAAACAGGTCATAAATATTTATGTGATCATTATCACACCCCTACCGAGCAAGAATCTGAACAAGGCAAGTTTATTTTGAGAACAGTGATTCAGTTTAACATTTCAAACATTTAACACTGTCACAGTGTTTGCTGTCATAGTTGTTTTTTTGCTTTTGGAAAGTGTTGCTTTGATTTTGAATTGTTCCGTTTTTAAAAGTGCATTCTTTATTCTTTTTTAGTTATAAACAGTTTTCCTACCACTGATCATAAAGTCTCACTCATTCCCTCAGATGTTATTATTATTTTCCTACTAAATAACTAGTGTCAATGAAATATACCGTTTTAGTAAAATATCTTTCTATAACATCTATTTATGTATACACTATATGGACAAAACTATTGGGACACTTGACCATTACACCAACAGGAACTTTTATGACATCACATTCTATATACATAGATGTTACCATGTAGTTGGTCCCCCCTTTGCAACTAGAACAGCTTCCACTCTCTCAAGAATATCTTGGAGTGTTTCTGTGTACATCTTGTTTACACATTCATCCAGTAGAGCATGTGTGAGGTCAGGCGCTGATGTTGGATGAGAAGACCGGGCTCGCAATCTCTGTTCCAGTTTATCCCAAATGTGCACAATGTGGTTGAAGTCAGGGCTCTGTGTGGCCGGTCAAGTACTTCCTTCCCCAAACATTTCCCACAAAGTTGGAAGCATAGCATTGTCCACCATGTCTTGGTATGCTGAAGGGGACGTACTGACCCCCACATCCAGTTTATCTAAAAAAACATTTAAAAATATCGCCTGCATTTCTTCAATACTCTCCTGTAATACTTCACATAAGTCACTGCATATTATCCTCAGTTCATGTGCCCTTGCAATGATGTCCTCTCCCCCGTTTGGAGGATCAGGGGTGACGTCATCGCAGCACCGCCATTTTGGTGCCATGCGGAATTGGTCAGCAGTAGAGGAAGTGGTCGTGAGAGAGTGAATGAGAGTGCAAGAGAGTGAGTGACAGTGTGAGAGAGTGAATGAGAGTGAATGTAGGCACCGGGAAACAAATTAAACCCCCAAACTAAAAATGCCCCTGAATTTGAAAACAAATGAAAAAAAAAGAACTGAAACATTTGTCTAAATTGTCTTTGGCCCATTTACACATGTCTATTATATACAACTTGGTATGTCCTGTTTACCCATTGTACAGCTCTGCGGAACCCTGCACTGGCCTTGTTGACTCTTGCATTTCCTGTTAAAGATGGCTTCCTGCTGCAGTCTTTACTTTTCTTTTGAGAACAATTTGCATACAAGATTCAGGAACCGTGCTTGGCAAAAGGCTAGGACTACATAATAAGTTTCTTTTTTAATATTTTTTACCAAGAGAGTATGACTCCCCTCCTCAGGAGGAAGTGGAGCTTAGTTCCAACCAACTTGAAGGTTAAAAAAAATCACTTGTTTTTTTATGTGAGCGCCAAGGATCCTGAAAAATCAGCATGAAAAGAAAACAAGTTGAACATCTAAGTAGAGTGTTTTAAAAAATACCAGTAATCTGGACACACATGGATCTTGGCTTCAATGGGTGGTAGAAAATAATAGGGTTCCTTTTTCCTGTTTCATATTTTGAAACATAATAAGATCTATGAGCAGACTTTAATCATATCTAATGGAGCGGTATTATTGATTACACGTGAACCTAAGTGTCAACTGCTCAATATGATCCCCATTTTTGTATTCCAAATGTGAACGACAACAACGGCCAATTACTGGAAGTACCTCAACACAAACACCTGGGAATTTATAGCCTAGGATAATAATAAGGTCTGAGACATCAGAATTCACATGAAAGTGTTTCCCTTATTATCTGTTTGCACAAAAAAACTATATGTTATTAAAATAAAAAGCACTTGAAAATATTATGGTGATAGTTACTTCTCAATATAACCATGTACATGCATCTCCATACCATACCATACATGTCTGGTTAAAAAACTCAACAAATGCCTATTTACTGTTATTAATAAATTCAGTGCTAGTCTTCTTAAATTATAAAATTGTGCTTTTTTATTTTCTTGCTGTAGTAGGGGGTTACCGAACAGAAAAAAATGTGACTTGTCTCTCATCCCTTGAGGTGATATTGGTCCATGATTGTGATGACTATTGCAAAGGTACATGTTTATATTGGAGCTTGGGATCATGCATCACCAGTTTGATACAGCTAGATTTGTTACAAGAGCTGGCCCTAGTCTATCGTGATAGAAACACACAGAATCTGTTTGGTTAAGTGGATTGAAATACCAGCTGTACAATATACTTATGTCACTATAACTTTTAGTTTTATAATAATAATGTTAAAAATTAGCAAGATTGTTATAGAGCTTTTCTTATAACAGATGAAGAACTGAAATACACAAAAAACAAACAAACAAAACTTAATAAATAGAAGAATGATATTAACACAAATGTTCCACCATACTAAGGGGTCGATTCAATGCTCATGACTTGGCCATAGTTAGGGAAAATCAGATTACAGCAGCTGGCTTCGTTCCCAGCCTTATCCTGGGATCTCTGCCAGCTTAATAATAATAATAATAATAATAATTTATAAGAAGCTGCATTCCCAGACTTATTCTGCTCAGCCATCGGCCCCTTATAGGTTATTATGGAGTCTGCTGAAGTCATTGAATCACTATCTAAAGCAATGGTCAGTGAATGGCCCTCAATGTTTCGCCTCAATGGGTAATCATGTTTTCATCAGTGTCAGTATGATTTCACGTTATGCTTCATGTGTCCCTTGGATAGATTATTTGATTTATATAAAATAGTTTAAATAAGAATTAACTTGATACCTGCGGAAAAGGATAAAGATCACACAAGTGTAAAACAATTCTTTTCTTTACTTGGCAAGAGTGCTAACTAGAAAATGGTAATTTCTGCCTCTTTACTGCCCATATTGGGTATTAAGCATTATTTATTTCTCTAAAAAGTATACCTTTTACATTGCGGGCGTGTAATGTATGGTAGTACCTTGTATATTTTTAGCATCTCATTGATATTTTTTCTTACATTGCGATTTTCTGCTTATAAGTCCAGCCACTATATAATAACAGTTATAAAATCACTGCCTCTAAAGGCTACTCTCTATCCTTGTGCTGCTTTTCTTGATTGTTGTCATTGTCACAGATAATCATTTCTCTTCTGGTTCATGTGTGTCATTCTCTCTTGGCATCTGTAATTTCTCTTTTTCAATATTCTCTTCCAATATTTCTAGTCTGCCCACACCTGCCTCTCCGGCGAACCGTACCTCCCGGCATCACTATGTATATCTCTGTGTTCTGAGATTTCATAGCGAATTCTCCGCTTTTCACTTATGTTGCATTTCTACTCTAGCCTTATATCCAGAGTTGAGATATATAGATGCTTGAATTAGACTACAACTAATCGCTATTACTTAACTCGGATTGTTAGAACAATCCTAAAAGCATTTTACTAACATTATAATGTATTACATGTAACGGAGAAGAAATCAACTCACATGTGCAAAGCAACTTTTTAAACCATATACAAGGATTCAATTATTAATCAAACAACATAGTAAAGACGTAGTGGAGGAAGTAACAAATCAATGACGCTACTTCTCTTTCATCATTGATTTGTTTCTTCTTCCACTATGTCTCTTGGCCAAACCACTCATACATTAGAATATGGTAACCACACTTTCATGGGAATTTGATCATTGAGTATATTTGCACAGGTCAAGAAAGATATCTTTTCATTTACACCTATCAGGGTATATTATAGAAATATTAACCATACTCACAAATATGAGGCATCAAGAGATAACTCTGATGACCCTAAATGCCAGTTTCCCATGTTTGTTACACAGACCTCGGGTATTCCCACAGTTTACAGCCTGAAGCTCCTCTCACCTGAGGGTGTAGATGTGATAAGAGAAGGTCAAGCCATGCATAGAGCTATAGGTTAGGCTTAGGTTTCCATTAACCATTTATCTCCAATGTACGGTTAATTCTAATGTATGATAACTAGCAAATAACTAGGAAAAGACACACAGCTTCTATAGAAGCAGCGCTTGCCAGACTTTGAGTGTACTAAAAGGCAAAGCTTAAACGAAAGTCCTCAATGCAATGTTTTCTAATAATGGAAGAAGCAGTTTAATGCCTAATAATAAGTTCAACAAACGTGCAATTTTATTTGAACAAAATAAAATTCTGTAATTAAGATTCATTGAATTATATTATGTAAGTAATTCAAAAGAAGAAACAAAATGCAAACAAATAACAAAGGATAGATATGCTGTTTATCCATCAGGTCGATTGAAATTCATGTGTTTTAAACACCCAGTTGGTAGACATATATATACGTAGAGTGAGAATTGTCTTTTTTACGGTAAAAACTCATGAACTGAAATTCAAGCGTAATAAAGACATTAGTCCATAGACTTCAACCTTTTAAGGGATCACTAATGATCTCGATGGAGGCAAAATGGAGGCCATTTTACTAGGTGTTCCCTTTGCTAAGATGTCCATATCTAGATACTGTGGTCCTTTTCAGCGCGACTAAAGTAGCATACAGATTGTACATTTTTAATAGTTATGATCATCAGTTTAATGGTTATTATCAGCAGTTTATTGGGTTTTACCCATCTAGTATAAGAACGGTAAAGAACCGACTGCACCGAATACCTATCAACCCCTCAAAGGGTTAAGTAAAGCTTACTATATAGAGAAAACAAAAAACTTTCAAATCCCCATGTTCTAATTAACTTTCACCACATGCGTTTTCATGTTTATGCGATTTCATTTCCACAATATATTGCAGATTGTCTGGTACTCACCTTGTAATGCTCTATTAACCTAAATATCAATCAGCCTATACATTCAGATGAACTCTAGAGGTTATTAACTTGCCCTTGGCAAAAAAAGATTTAGCTTTCCAGGGCAAATGCTTTGATAAATTCTGCGTGTGACACTTTTATTACATATTGTAAATAGAATACCTTGCCAGTTTTTTATGACAGCCATCACTAACTCATTCAGCTCTTATTACTTTCCAATCCTCCATGTCCCTTGAACATTTTATGAAATTATTTTCATGCCAATTATAAAAGGTTCACAGCTTACATTTTTCTGGTCTGCTGTATTTTATGGACATGGCTTTTAATTGTAATGTTGCAAACTTATTTAAAAGGATAGCACATGTACCTTCACTTGATATCATGGCAAAATATCGTGTTTTACCTTAAAACCCTTTTTGGGGTGAATCACTACAACCAAAGTTACTTTGGTAGTACAGTCTCCATTGATTTTAGTGGTGACTAAAGTCATGAGCATAAAGTTGCCTTTAGTTTAACGCGATCTGTCCAGCTCCAATGTTCATTTTAGCAGAACTCGGCAGGGCCTGCAAGTAGCAAGAGTTATCTTTTCCTTGCCAACCCCACCAGTGAATTATCTATTTTTCCTTCCTGTATCCAGAATTTGGGTCTCTCGAGTTAGAAACATTGCTTGCTTAACAGCCACATGACTGCCTCCGAAAGTCCCCTTTGCACATTATGGCAGCCCACCTGTGCCACCAGCCTAACACATTGGGAGAATCTTAGACCGTGTTCATCGTAGAGAATAGGAAATACAATATATCATAATAATAATTACTTTGTATTTGCCTTTTATTACGTGCATTGCTTATTCTTTATAATTGATAACTATTTTTTTTTGACAAGCATCTTTATGTTCCATCATGGTGTGCTTTATTGAATTTTATTTTGTTTTATTTATCCTTTAGTTGTCTTTTTCAATAAGTCTTATTACAAGAATATATTTTCTATTGTGTATAGGGAAAATAATATTATGTAGACTATTGATTTGACTTAAACATTTTTTTTAATTATTATTACTGAATATAACAATAAAAAAATCAAGTATTTGTTTGGTAACCGGTAACTTTTATTTAAATATCTAATTTGTTGTAATGGTATGGCCTATAGCAAGGCTATATTATTATTATTATTATTATTAATATTACTAGTCATGTACTCAGGATTAAGGGCACATATTCTAGATCAAAGATCCATACTGTATAAATCAATAAATAACAATATCATGCACAAATTTAAAGAATTAGGTCTAAAGGATCAACATTCATACACATAAATATGTACTGATCGCTTTCTGCTCATGATCCCTAATGCTGATGCTCACTCGAGAGTGGACTTGGTCAAAATGCACATACATTTAAAGTAGTCTCCATTGTAAATGAACTTCTCCTCCCAAAGAGTGCTTTAGGATTACATGGATTAAGGAAACTCGATGACCAACATCCCATCATTTTTTCTATATACAAGTCATGTATGAGACTGAAAACGTTTCAGTTTATATACACGCTTGTGATCATTTCCATCACAAATTATCAGGATAAACAATAAAATTTCAGTTTAATTAGTATGAAAAATATATAAAGAATGCTTAGAATACAGAGTTATTTCTTACAAAACGAATGATTCCCCCCCGCTCTATAATGTCTCCTAGGTTTTAGAATTTGTTGCTGGTTTCTATTTTAGAAATATAAAAAAATATAAAGACATTCAGACTGAAACATCCCTTAGCTGTCTCTTTTGCCTCAAAATAGAACATTTTCAGAATCCCTAAATACCTAAAACTGCTTTATGTTTTCAGGATCTGTCATTCATCTGTTTGTCTGGCATGTTTCTTGCTTTGTAGGCAGCTGAGCCACAACAATGTGGTTTTTTTTCCATTTTAGTTTTACAACAATACCAAATATCAATAGAGACAAGGTAGCAGAAATTATACCAGGGTGAAATCATTGTATCTGAAATGAACACCACAGGTTAGCTACGTGTTTCTAATCTAACAAGTATGGGGTTTCATGTAGTTCAGTTTGTCTATTGCCATCGGTTTATTGAACATGTTCATGACCATGAGACACTTTGTGACAATTGTTTCAGTTTGGCGAAGGTGAACGTCAGATGAATGTACCTCGCACCGCTATATGTTCTAGGTTGGGAGGATTGGTTCAAAGGAGTAGACTGTCAGGTATGTGGTACTACGGGAACATGAAGCCTTGAAGATGCCTGCCGTCTATTTTCGTCACTGGCTTAACGTACGTCCTTTTAATGGTGTTTGACCTTCAGATGCTACCATGGTAGATAATGTTACCGCTCCCGTCGTGTTGCCGTCGGCAGGGACGCCGAGATGCAGCCCGAGAGGTCGGCTCCCTGCTCGTGCCGCCACCGGGTCTGTCCTCCTGCAAGACGCTGGTCCCCGGCGAGTTCGAGGGATCGTGACGGGGCAGCGCCTCTACGTTGTGAGAGCCGTTCATGTCGCTCTTAAAGCGACATTTATTATTTTTCCTCCTCCCCTTAATTAGAAGGGTAGGAGGATCTGTATTGTTGGAGGGATATTTAAACCCTCATTTGGCACTACACCCTTGCCTGTGTTAGTGCCTTTTTGCCTACACTAGCGTTTGTATCCTGATTTATCTCTCTGGTATTGACTCCTGCTTAAACCTGACCTCCGTTGTTTCGCTGCCTGCCCTGACCTTTGCTTGTGACCCCGACTACTCTATTGCCAGACCCTTCGGATACCGTTATTATTTTTTATTATTTTCTGTTCCTGAGTTTCACCTTCTCATTACTCTCGGTGGTGAACGACCTGTATCTCCTGTGCCCTGGTGGCAGTGCGTCCTCGCTCCACCAGGAGGCGCTGATTCTGCAGCGCGGATCCAGAACCTGTACCCCGGTCGTGACAGATAATGATAAGTCACGCTTTCCATGAGTAGTTTGCAGGATTTAAACCAAATAGATATTTGTTGAACACCTTTTATTGAATTCTATTTTTTAAATAATAGCAAGACCCCATTTACTGTGGACCAGTATACAGCGTATGCAAAATCCAGCACCAGAGGGAAATGCCAAAGCAGACATTTACAGAGGTCAAGGTATGGAGAAGAAAGCTGGAAGCAAGAAGAAAAGAAGAGGTCGATAGAAGGGACAGCTAACAAGAGCCCAGTGTAATTACTTTTATACCAAGTCTGCATTGTAACAAAGAAGATACATTAACTCTTCTTGTTTTATATACGATAAAGAAAAGGTATTCCGTCTATGAGCCAACACGTATTATGTTATGACAGATGACAATCTATTAACCCCTTCACGGCAAAGCCCGTACATGCACGGGCTTACAGTGCATTGTCATAAATGGATTTAAGGACAACCTGTTGTCCTTAGGGGGTGATGTCCCATATAATGGGCAGGTTAATGCACTAGAAAATAAAATAACTGTGAAACTAGCATCACAACGCATCATGCTAAGATTATCGAGTGGCACTATGTGAGTCTTAGTGTTAATTATCTACACAAAGTTCATGCCGTGTAAGTGAACCCGCACACACAGAAAAAAATCCAATCTCAAAAATGTTTGCGTCTCTTAAACGGACTTAATTACACTTCTCCGGTAAAGGCTGTGGCTTCAACATTCACATGTAGCAGCACTTAATGAATTGTGCTTTTGGCATTTCATTTATCATCGTTTTTCAGCTGTACATTGAGGTAATGAGACTTGGATGCTGCTTTGAGCATTGTTCTTTGTTTGACTAATGTGTATTTATAGTCATGGTTATTACAAAGCGTCAGCACTGTTACAGTATTGCTGTCAATTATTATTTCTGAAGAACGCAACAACATTTTCACAAAGTGAGGTCAAAGCAACTGTTATGCTTTCCCATGTCTTGTAACTGGCTGCACATCTCTTTGTGAAGTGGCTTCCTATATCTGAATTTAAATTGCATTTTATTGCAGTCCTAAAAATGCCAGGCCCAAAAACCCTATTTTCCAAACTATGCTTTATGGATTTTTCTAACCAAAAATGACTACCACTGAACCAAGAAATATCCATCCAGAAATTAGTCATATTTTTGTGGTATTGTTGGGGGTAAATTGTTCCTCCACAGGATGTCTGCCCCATACCTGGCACCCCGAGCCGCTTTAATATGGGTACTCTTAGGAGAAGAAATAGCAAAATTCAAGCCCTACTACGAAATATTTTGTATTTTTATGGTAGATTTTGTCTCAACATTGCTTCTTTATTGCCTCTAGGCCTTGATGGAGAGGGGCTTAAGTTTTTGTTGCCAGAAGAAAATAGTTTGTCCTGAATTGTTAGCTATTTAAACCTACAAACCGGTAGAACGATGTTTAATATACTGTACGTGATATTGGAATCGTTGTGCAGTAAAACTTTTCGCAATGAGTGATGTTCGAACGACAGCAGAAGACCAGCGCTTTATGATTATCCGGCGCCATCACTGGTTTGGAGAAAAAAAAGTGCGTCTGTGACACATGTGAGTTTCTGAAATTACACCTTCTTGATTTTTTTTTAGGGATTTCAATGCCCCAAAACAAGTTTGGACATTGACTTCATTGGAGAATACATTAAAACTGTATTCATTAAATCCCAGGTATTTGGGTTATTTCCAAAACCAGGAATTTTAAGGAATATCATTTGTGTTATTTTTGCCCATCTTAATACAAATTACAAATAGGCAACATTTGTAAAGAAATTGTAGTTCATCTATAATTCCAAAATGGTCATACTTTAAAAGCATATAACTTCTTAGTAGCTGTTAAGAGTTTGTATTTTCTCCAATCACTCGGTCTGGCGAATTGTTTTCGTTTTTCCCTAATGTTACAGATGGAATTGGAAAGTTGCTGCGATTTTGTGACCACTGCGGAGAAGTGTGCCCCTGTGACATTTAATGACGGCTATTTGTGTTTGAATTTGCTTTTGTTTAAATTCCTTCGCTGAAATTTGCTACCGAATCGCAGTAAGCTCCCTGCGAGGACTGAAATGTTTATGGACTTTTTGAGAATAAAATTCTTTGTATCTGTTGTCAGTTTAGTGACTGCTTGTAATTTGCCTCTGGCTTATCGTATCTTATGTTTTATTTCGCACTGTATAAAATTGAATGTTTCATGTTTTTTTTTTTTTCTTTCTAGTACCAATTATGCTTAAATTCGGCTTGGTTGCTGCAGATTACAATAACTTCTGTATAACGTCACATGTTGTTTATATATCTTATGTTTCCAAAGTATATGTCACCAGCTATACATTGAGGGAGGGAGACTCTCCACGAGTAAGTGACTTGAGTTTCTCCAAATGTACTGTTTTATTCAATAAATAAACTTACTTCATGGTGTTTATTAATTAAGACAAAACAAGATATAGCCATTGGAAACTTTATACCACGGGACCACCTATATTAAAGGAAACATCCCATAAAAAAAAGATTTTTCTCTGTTTTTCTCATTTTTTTTTCTATAAGATTCCTTTACCTGCAGACATGAAGGCAATATTGTTGTCTGGTATATGATATTTAGGGTTAATTTTAACAAATGGCTAATATGCAGCTATATAGAAAAATATCTAGAAACACAATTTTTTAGCTGTGTTGAGCTCTCCTTATTTCAACTCCAGCAACCCTTCATCTGCTGGGTCCAGTCTGCTATTGGAATAAAATCAAAAGGCAGCAATTAAGAATTTCAGGATTACTGGGTTTTTTGGAATGTTTATTTTATTATTTTATTGATCTTTCTTCTGAGGCATATGGCCAAAATAACCACAGATTTGGTATTTTACAGCAAATGGGAATTGTTTTTTATTAAAAGTTTGTAAACAAAGAAATGGAAGCAAATAACAGATCGTTTAAATAACCAATATGGTATTTATGTTAACTGTCAGTAAAACATTAGCGTATGATCGAAGTGGGAAATTGCGATGTGTGACCACTAGGGTAAATTTAAAATTGATTTCTCTGGAGTTTTATTTCTGATGAGCACACTGATAAAATAATGTCTGCTTCCATCAATCCTGTGGTTTTAATAGCAATAAAAAGCAATGAAACATTTGGCCCAAAAACCCAGTCTGCTACAAGAAGGTTAATAGTTAGTTCAACATGTTAGAAGCTAATGCAGAAAAGATAAGGAACATTAATTTTATAAAGAAAACTAAAATTGAATGCTACATTAAAAAATGTATATTCTCAGAATTAAAGAGACACTTCATTGTCCTAGGGAAGCCCCCTAAGGAAACAATGCATATGAAAGTACTTTGTAAGTGCTTTCATATGTATTGTTAAAAGTTTAGAAAAAATAATAAAAAATATACTTACCTTAGGGAGAGTCCCCCCCCAAATTTAGCGAACCAGAGCTGGTGCTGAATGACAGTATGTTTACCCATTCAATGTCAGCCGAACACATCTCCTGCATAGAAAACAGCTGGGGGCTGGATACCGTGTGAAAGACACATGGGGGGATTCTGTAGAATCATCCCATGCGTTTGCAGGGGGCACTAAGTACATTGAGAAGGACTTCTCAGCTATCATATGACATCACATGCGTTCGACTGTGCCAAATCAGATTCCTTGGCCATAAAAAAATAACTCTGAAGGCACGGAGCAGGCAGTCCAATGTGGCTGTTTGCTACCACGGTGAGAGTCCTTTTCAGTGGGGAGGTTGCTAGCAATGACAGTTGAGCTGAAGAAACTTGTCAGTGTTGGTCATTCGTAATGAATAATACGAGGTAGTTGAAACCACAACTCTCCTGAAAACTCTCCCTTTAGCGAATGAACCCATTTATACCATGCCTACAGTACTTACACATGAACACAACCACACTCACAGATACTCACACAACCTACAACGCATCAAGTATTTTTGCCTTACATGTCACTTTCTTCTTTCTTCCAGATGTAGAACATAAGACATTTGAATGTACGTAATACCTATCAATAATAAATACATATATGAAAGTTGTGTGTGACGAGCAATTTATTTCCATTTAATATAGCTGTAAGAGTTGTGAGGACTCAGCGTTTCCTGACTAAAAGCAGATCCAGGCCACATGAGCTTACAATCATAAGTTTTTATACTATTTTAGATACATATTTTCCAGCAGCTGTGTACTGCCCTCCACTACATCTACATTACGGGTAATGGAAGTTTTGTTCTCTAAAATTAAAGGGGGTTACACGCACCTATGCAGTCCTCCCTTGCCTGGTTCTCCTCGGAACCCCCGAGACTCTATTCTTCTCAGGCCTCCCTCTTGACACACATTATGTTGTGAAAAATCCTGTTTCCAGAAGTTATTTATACCTTGAGCCATTAGGCATTCTGTTAATATAAGGGAGTGTTTTCCCCTTTAACGCCTTGGAATTAGACACTGTTTACCAGAGGCCATCTTCCCGCTACATTTACATTAAAAGATACACGCTCCGTAATGCCGCATTTAAGGGCAAAAAACACGCTTTACTGTAAATTCTTAGAAGTACCACATTCCCTTAACAAAATTGCAGCTAAGCATCTGTAGATATAAGTGGAGCCCTAGCAGACATATAGAAATATATAATTTATATTATATTTCTTAAAAATAAGCAGAGCTTAATAAAGATCGAGTAGATCATAAACAGAAATCAGTATATTACCATTAATTCTCTTTGCAAATAGAGTTTTTTGGACACATCCTGTCTGCCTTATGGAGAATCAAACCCTAGGAGTTGGATATATAAGATAGCCTTCCAGCATAAGAATGAGATAAATGAAGCATACGTTGAATAAAACCATTCTGTACGTAAGACAAAATAAGGTAATATGTTTTACAGCAGTGAAAAATACCCTGGATAGGAATATCCGCTATCAAATTAATATTGAAATTAACATGATTTTCTTTAGTATAGTTAAACTGAAATAACCATCAAACCAAGAAAATAAAATGTATTTGATTAAAGAGAAGTGCAGTCTCTGCTTAAAAATGATTTTTAAAAAATGAAAGAAGTGCATATAAAATTATATTATTTTTTTCCTAGAGGATAAAACTGAAATATATGATGTCTCATTCATTTTTCAAACTATTGGAATTGTGTAATAGGTTTATGCTATAGTTCTATAAAGAACATTGTTCACACAGTCTGGCTCGGCATAACACGATGTCATAAATCATTAGTTGTTCGACCTGTACTTCAAACCCGGCTCCAAACTCTGTCATGACAGCTCTTTGTAAGTTTTCAAAAACTCTATTAACCTTGCCATGTTAGCTTTATCACAAATTATCTTGTTTTTTAAAATTACAATAAATAGTTATTGTACCAAATTTCCCATCTAGAACGTGAAACATGTTTTTTTTTTCTATCAGTAAAAAAAAATGACACAATAATTCAGTTGGTATCATTTTAATCTTAAAGGAACACTCCAGCCATGATATGCAATTAATAAATATAAGCGCTGAGGGGTACATTTAAATTTTCATGGTGTTCCCCTTTTAAAACCCCTTGATTTAATACGCATTCTTTGTTGAGGATCTTGTCTGGTACAAGTATCCTTTTACATTATTAACTTCCCAATCAGTTTTCTATAATTTAATTTCACATATTGAGCTTCTCCAGAGAAAAATGAACCCCAACTCTATTTTATTATTGTTTTACTAAAATATCTAAGCCTTAATATACCGCATTTTCACAATCATAAGAGGACCCCGATTATAAGAAGAACCCCCAAACTTTGGATCTTATTGAACAAAAAAATAAAAAGGCCTGAATATAAAAAGGGGGTTTGAAAACCACTATTTTTCCCATAAAATATTGTAAAACATACAACACCTCACAAACAAATAATCTGCAAAACTATAACATTACAACAAAATCTTGAATACTCACCTGCCTATTGGTTAGTGGCTCGGAGATGAGTAGCGCATCTTTAGCAACAATACGTCCCATGTTAAGGTTGTTAAAGCAGTCTAAAAATCATGGGATATTTGGTAGTGGTGATCTGGTGGATCGGCATATATCGGAGAATTTCAAGTCTGAAACAAAGACGACCTTGATTACAAGACAATGTCATTTTTTGAGACCATTTTTTTAGAGGGAAAATTGTTTTATAATCAAGCAAATATCGATTTTATTTCTCACCAACACATTTGAAATCTGAAGCTCAACATTTCAACTGGTAAGACAAGCTGAGATGGTGCCATATAATGCATAGTTTCAGTGAAAAAACTCAAGAAATCCATATCATATACCGTTTGTGTAGTTATGGTTTAATGCCATCAATCTACACTGCCGACTACTCTTAGCTATTCTGCCTCAAAGTTATCAACCTGATCAGGAATCAGATCATTTTTACAACAATTGACTAAAAAAAAACCCTAAAAAAATCTAAATTTCTAAATGTGATCAACAATTATATTGTCTCTGCTTATAAAATTTAATTTAAGGTAAATCGGCTTGTATTTGAGTTGCTTTTTTTCTCCCAATATATTGTCTTTTTCCTTTATGATCTTACTGTATTTTTAAGTTTCAAAAAAAAATTTCACTGTAAAAAATATTATAAAAAAAGTTGTTTGACACTTACTGTTTGTACTAATATATTATAAGGATACTTGGGAATTCTGAGGGTAGGCTACCCGGAACTCTGCCTTTTCTGGAGAAAAATTGGATGGGGATCTGAAAAAGTGGGTTGAGAGAAGACGGAACATGGGGAGGGAGTGAGTATGGCCAAACACTCCATTCCCGCTCCTCTAGAGCTGCACTCAAGAGAGTTTCCAGGTATGATTATAAGCCCTATATATATATATATATATTATATATAATTATAATTAATATATATATATATATATAAATATATATATATAATGATATCAAGTGATAAATATACAGTATGTTCGCTGTGTTTTTTTCTGAAACTAAGTAAGAAAGAAACATATGGGTAGTTTAATGTTTTGAAAGACAAATATGGCAACTCAGTTTTTAACAGTGAACGTTAATTTAAATGCACTGACTAGAAAAGATTTACAGAGCCATAAACAGAATCATCAGTCAAACATGGCTGGCTTCTAGACGCCGAGGTGGAAATGGACAGATGGAGGTATAAATTGATACAACATGTTGACAAAAACCTGTTATGTAAAGGACTCTTTTGACAATGCAATCATGCTTTGAAAGCTCATTTACAGATTGTTTTTATTAATAAAATATTTATTGCTCCAACATTTAGCTTCTCTTATGTCAAAACTTGTTCTGCATACAATCAATGAGTTCAGTCCTACACCTGTGAGTATGTAGCAAAATCTCCTGCAAAGAAATCAGGTGAATGTAGAGACATAACTTTTAACTCCCATACAGGGGCAGATTAAGTATACTGTACTTTTATCTAGTTCTGCTTATTTAAAGAAATAAAAGAATCCAGAAGGAAAAGAACTGTGTGGATCCTTTACTGGCTGGAGTGGGTTCCCCAAGTGGGGACCCTGAGCTGTTTATATAGAGCCTGTTCACAGCTCTCATGTGAGTTTATTCTATACCCTATTAATATCATAACTGCATTTATGGTTTACACTATGATCTCTCTGTGTCTCAATTTACAGGACTGAAAGAGAGGTCTAAACCACATTATATGCAAGTATATATATATATATATATATAGAGAGAGAGAGAGAGAGAGAGAGAGAGAGAGAGAGAGAGATACTTCTAAGGTTGTGTATTGGGGCATGCACGCTTACACCTTTATGTTTATTGTTATTTCTATTATTTCAGTGGACATTTAGAGTGTTTTTTTCATGAGGTGTGTTATAAGTTGCACTTTACTTCACACATATTCTTATTTATTGATTTTTTATATTTGTCTCATAAACACCCTGTCTGTGCCATCTTGGTCCCCAAGGCTCAACCCCCTGCTTGAGTCTTCTTTGCCTTTCCCTAAATCACATCGATGATACATATATCCATTAATGCATTCTTACAAATCATTCAAGCAATTCACCCATACATTATTTCATTCTTTCACTCATTCACACAATTCATCCACACATTAATTCATTCTCTCTCATTCACACAATTCATCCACACATTCATTCATTCTCTTACTCATTCACACAATTCATCCACATATTAATTAATTTGTTCTCTCTAATTCTCACTTTTTATTTCAATATTCTTACAACCTCTTACTTTCTATCCCCCCTTTCTCACTATCTACCCGATCTCCCCCTTTTCTACCACCTCTCACTATCTACCCATCTATCTACCACCTCTCATTATCTAACCTCTCCCATACGCCCCCTTTGTATTTCACTTACCGTGCTGAAGTCCTGCGGTGGGAGTGCACGGCTTCACTGCTGATCACCGGCATATGACGTGAAGCGCCGGCAAGAGGAAAGAGGGCTCGTGCTCCCACCACTGCAGTCAGGGCAGCGCTGAGGCGGGTGGCGGCAGGGAGCAGAGGAGACAGAGCGGCGCCGAGCAGTTGTTGAAAACTCTTTCATAAGCAACCGCTCTGCTCCCCCCTCTCTCTCCTCCACCTGGGTGCAGTACGGCGTTTTGATTGGAGGGATTCCTACGGCCCTGGGGGATTTCTTCATTATCACCCCACCGCATGATTTACTGGGGGGATCTGTCTCCCCCGTCCCCCCGGTTCCTATGCCCATGAGTAGGGGGCTGCAGAATCCCCTCATGCAGGGACCTCTCAGCTATCATATAGATTAATAATGCATATGAAGGGTTGGGGTGCATTTTAACAAGATAAGTAAGATATATGCCTAAAAACATGTTGTGTTTTTTTTTTTTTATGCCACAATAACATATTAATACTAAAAACTATGAATGCTAAACCCCATATAAATAAGCCTTTAAATTTGTGTGGTCACATATTTATTATATATAAGAATATAAATGCATTTATTTATAATGCTAGGTAATTTAATCTGAAAACCAAAAATATTTAACTATATAAAAATGGAATTGATTTAATAAATTTATCATGAGTTGGATTTCTTTATTTATCCAATTAGTTTTTTTTATGATTATTATAATTAATGCAGTGTCTAAGTCATCTTTATGACTAATAATAAAAGTTTAAAATTACCTCTAAAACCAAGTATGAAATTGAAAAGTCTACTTTGTAACTTGTGTGACAACAAATTTAATGTGATCTTAATTTATAAGAGGAAATACCAGGAAAATAAAATACTCTTACTGCATGTCTAAAATACAATCTTGTTCTGTATGGACAAAAGCGTAGTTTGCAGTGAAGCAGACATTAATTTAACATTAAATTAAGTTTTTTTGTCAATTTGTACAAATTTCCAAAAAACGACACCAGATTCCCACAAAACTAATGAAACAAAGTTGGTTCTTTCATTCCCTCTCTCTCTGACACTTTCTGAATTTCTCCCTACCTTCTGCTTCTGTGTCTTGCAGCTCCGCTTCCATCTCTCGCACCATCTCTCTCTCCAGCTCTCTTTTTTGTTCTTCTCTCTTCTTTTTTCGTCCGGATCTCTGCGGACAAAACCTTCCGGCGAAATTCAGCCAAAATGGCAGATATTCCAGTGACATTCTTTCCCCTAATGAAAGGGTGGAAGTAGAGTATGTCACTTGAAGCTTCACCATTTTGCCCTATAATAACCCTGTGTAAACTTCCGCCAAAATGTTGGAGCGTCCAGTGACATCTTTTCCCCTGATTAGATCATCATGGAAAGGACGTCACCAGAAGTTCCGCCATTTTGTCCTAAGAGAGTGAATGAAAATGAGAATGTGAGAGAGTGTGAGAGGAAATGTTTTTGTTCCTGAAATTAAAATGGCCCCGGATTGCCATCTGAAAAAGCAAACCGTAAAAAACAATTACTCTACAAAAAAGGCCATATATTTGAATAGCTAAGTACTTTAAAGTGCTTTCTTTTTAACACGGGTGTCAGGGACATTAAACTGTCCTTTTAATGATTTACTACTGGGAAATGTTTGGGTATCTAACAGTACTAGGAATAAAGTTTTGAATCACCGCTATCCCCTTTGTAGATAATATATGCCCTAGAACACACACACTCACTCTATCATCAGGTATCACACCTCACTCCCATCACACTTTTCATACTATCATACATACTAACTCAATTCCTCATACCTTCCACATATCACTCTCATCACACCTGTTACACACCAGAATTCACTGCCATCATACCTCATTCCCTCACACCTCCTTTCTGCTTGCAAGCAGCTGTGATATTATAGCAGGGTCATGTAACATCGTGTTACGCGGCCCCACTATCCTCCTGCACCGATGTGTGGGACAGGCCAGGTCAGAGCAGCACTGTTTGAAACATTTTGGACTTGAAATGTCTTTAATATGGTGAAAATGCAATTTCTGTCCCCTTAATAGACTGCAGGTAGTGGCCTGGGTAGACCCCTGCAAGGTCTGTGCACATCCTGCTGCTGCAGAACCCTGGGATATGACATCAAACTCTGGTTGCCCGATATCAGGCAGCACACTTGCCACAAAAGAACTATAAGTTGAAAGGCCTGTGCTATCGACTGGCGGGACCTCCCTCACACTCATTACCAAGGAATAAGAGTTCTCGTTCTGGCACCAGTATGATCGGGCTGCGGGAGGGGATTCTATAGAAAGCGTCCTGCGAGGCTCATTATGATTAAAGATGTCCCTGTTTCTAATGCTGCATTTAGTTACAAAAGGCTCACTTTTAGCAAAGTAGCCAGACATTAAAGCTTGGTGTATCGAGTGGTTTGATTTGTGTATCTTCAGATATATACAGCAGTATTTCATAATTTCCAATTTCGTGTTGTGGAAATTAGAGGAAATAATTTCAAATATTTCTTAAAACTTAGTGGCTTCAGTGTGTATAATTTTTCTCGCTTTGATGTCATGTACACTTCTCTAACTGCCTGCTTTTCTTTGCTTTTATGCTACATCAGTGGATTTGATGAGCATTTCACATCTGTTTCGCACTGCTTTTCTGGGATGCATAAACCAAAGGCACACAATATACAAAGTCCTAATGTTTGTCAATCAGTGTCATTTCTTCTCAAATAATATGATGCCATACCCTACAGTTCCTTGATGGAGATAAAAATACTGAAAACTGGAATTATACCAATTGCAACATCTGGTACCTAATATAAAAGCAAAAAGTATTCAAACAAATTCCTTTTGATCATGTTCCATTTCCATGTTTATAAGGCTTCTAAGTTTGAATTTAAAGTATCCTTTTTTTTTCTAGAATAACTGTAAAATCATTTCATATTACCGTGTCATTTACAGCTAAATGTGTCTGTAATTAAGTACAGAAATAATGCGTCCCCATTATCTATGTTTGCATTGATGTACACAATTTTGCATTAAACAGAAATAAATTGATCGACCAGTCCAAACAGTTTATATTTATAATTTATATATTATGATGTTATTGTCATTTATCCAATGTATAATTTAGCAGGACATTAGTTCATTAAGGAGCTGGGTGTTGAGGTGAGATGCCACGTTATTCCTCATCTCAATTTTTACACATTATATATAAATTATTTTTTTCTCGTTTCAGTATGAACGTAAAAAAAACCTCTACTATTGTCTGTTGTGCCGTATGCAGGAGCGGCGCCTCTTATTGCCGTATCATGGTGCCTTGACATATCCTTTTGTTTACAACCGAGCGGTTCTTACTTACAATTTTATAACAATATCTAGCGCTAGTGGCCCATGTTCCAAAAGCTATAGCCAGGTGTAGCCTGTTACAGCTTCTTGCTTCATCTTATAGTAGGATATCAATGCAGTCTTCATCAAGGATCATCTCCGGTGTGACTGATCTTCTTTGACTTTGCCACCTCTAATGAGTTTCTTTGCAAGAAGAATCAAGTTGGTCTTTTGTAACACATAGATTAATCACAAAATATTTCACTCTAAAAATATTACGGAGTGTAGTATTCTAGAACCGCATTGGTGTGTGGATATATTTTTTGTTACATTTGTGACTTTGTTTTGATAGAGAATTGCATTTTTTTCACGTAAGCAAATATTGTAAAACCTGCTTACAGCACCTTTTCTATAGAAAGTATCACCACCAACTCTAGTGGTATGTAACATTAAAATGCGGTAGTTGTTGTTGATCTTTTTTACTCAATTCCTTTGTATTGTTTTTCATATGTAGCATTGTAAATTTTTTGTAATTGAAAAATTAGGGGAATATGAAAGGGCATCCAAGCTATTCTTGCAGCAGAAGTTCACCGGGGCTTTAAAATGTTATATGAAGTCAATGAAGTCAATGAGATGAATCTGCAACACTCGCCTTAGGGAATAAGCCCCATGGGTCAGATCACTACCTTAGCTACTCCGAGGGCCGTGGACAGCAGCTCCTATGATAAGATGGATGAACTAATGATAGCTGTACTACACAGTAGTGAATGAGGGGGACATAGAAACCCCCCACACTGGGAGATGGTTTTGTGATCTCATTTTGGGAGCACTCAAAAAAAAAATAATGTATAGAATATTGGTATTAAAACAGTGTACAGAAATGCTCTTTATGTCATCATATAGTCATTTGGCACTTTATATTTATGTGTTTCTTCCTACATTTATGGCTATATATTTAAGGGGAAAAACACACACACACGTCAAAACATTTAAAAATAATGTTTCTTTAATTTTAATTTAAATGTTTGATAAAGTTTCAAATTGATTCAAGTATTCTGAGCTGAAAAGATAGTGTTATAGATTATATAGGATGATATGATAGAATCCATACATTATGCTAAATGCGGTGGAAAGGATCTTTCGATACAAAATGTCCAAGACAATGCCATAAAAATGTCCCAAATTATGAAAGTTTCATTTTTCCCTTAAAGCTTAGCAAAAGACAAAATAGCCTAATAGAATAAAGATTACCTACATTAAAATACTTAAATGGATTCTTCATTTCCTCTGTTATTGCAATTAAGATATTCCCAGCAGCAGTTTCTGCAGACATTAGTGCAGACGACCAAAACAATCTCATTTGCTGCTGTGCTGAACACTTTTCTTGTAATCAGGCCTAATGGTTATTATTATATACCTTTGGAAGTCTTGCGTAGAAACTTACCACCTAGTAATAAACATATACCGAACAAGGTTACAGGTAACGACAAAGCTCAGACCCCCACCTACGCGCATGGAATTATTACGCAATACACTTAAAGGCGCAGGGTTGAGAATACTTGGAGTACTGAAGCATATGAAGTTATAAGTATCGAGTACACAGAAAGTAAGTACATCATCATCCATGAATGGGTTAACAGCCTAGATCTTCATTATAGAAACTAAAGCTTCCAGGATCCCTTTTCTTTCGTAAAGAATCTACTCGCCGGATTTCCAGCTTTCACATGAGTAGCCAATCAGTGGCAAGAAATCATGGAAGAAGGACAATGGCTGCACATTCTGTGTTTATATTTTTTCCATTTAGAATGAATGCATATTAAATTACTCTTTATGTGCATTCTTCTATAGTGTGTGTCAGAGACATCAGACTGACTCTTTAATAATGTTTCCTACAGCCATTCAGCCCAGAATTATTCTGATTCTTGTCTGCTCTAATTTTTGTCTGCAGGTGAGGGTAGTAGGCAGACACCTAGGAACATATTGAACAGTCCTGCTAAGACTCTACCCTTAACCGCGTTACATATTCCTAGCTGTGAGTTGGGTCCCAAACCCTCACCTTCCAGTGTCTTGCCTTTGTCCGTATCACAGATGATAACCAGTTATCTCAGAGAAGCCACTCATGTTTACTAGCACTGGAATCATCTCTGGGACCAGGGGTGGCTCTAGGTGTATAGGGACCCTAAGCAAAGAGATAATGATTATTATTGAGGAAACATTTTAAAGTGATACTGTACACCCAGAGATCTGTTTTATTTGGATCCAGTTAAAGGCTCTGATAAATCCCTCACCAGGTGCAGGAGAAGGGCATGAATATTAGCCATATACAATATTAGCCTTCCAGAAGACTTTAGTATCCCTTTAAGAGTCTGTAGAACATATTGCAAAAAAAGTTATTATTCCTAATGGAAGCTAAAATCTAAATAAAATGCACATTTTCTTTCACAATAAATCAGTAGGTTTTATTTGACTACTAAATAGCAAATGCATGGGTTGGTTTAGCTGCTTGATTTATGGGCTTGTTTCAGTAAAACAACATTGCAATCTATTACTCCTACTTTGATTTGAATTTGTTAAGTAAATGGTTTGTATGTGATGTATATTATTTGCTATACTATTGCCTAGAAATAATTCCATGGGACAAAGCATCTAAAAACATGCCTAACACACACATACATACACAGACACACATTACCAGCATCTTCCATTGTTATCATCTTGGTGTTGAAACTAACTAATATAAATGGCAACAGGAAAATAATTAGACACTATTTTGCTATTATTATTATTATTATTATTATTATTATCTTTTATTTATATAGTGCCAACAATTTACACAGCGCTTGACAATACATATATTCAAGGGCTATGACAAGGTAAGGATACATTGAGATTTCTCTTGCTTTAGGTATGTCCAAGAATAACATGAAGAGCAATAATAGAATCTTCCCTCCAGCAATCCCGGCAGAACAGTGGCACGCATGGTGGGGTCTACTCTTTTAACTGTAAGTATAACAACACAAAGTTACTTTATGGCTCTTGCATGCTGTGATCTATTTGGAAGACATGAGGCATATGAAGGCAACGGGCTCCACTTTATCACAAAGCTCATCAGCAGCTTCCTTCTGACCAGATATCTGGAGCTTTCAGCAATGACTGATGTTGGGATCATGAACGAAACGTTCATTTGATCCGATTCTGTTTAGTGATCCGGATGAATCGGTTCAGCTTACTGCTAATATTAATATGTGAGTGTCTAATCCGTTTCCTTTTGCCATTTATATTAGTTAGTTTCTGGTTGGGGAATATAACCTATATCCTAGGCTACTAGCCAGGTGGGTGTATTGCCAATAGTGAAGGAAATACATTCACTTACACAAAGCCTCAGGACCCCCCCACCACTGTGAACACCAAGATGATAACAATGGAAGATGCTGGTAAGTGTGGCGTACCTGGCCAGGGTGGTACATATATATATGTGTGTCTGTGTATGTATGTGTGTGTTAGGCATGTTTTTAGATGCTTTGTCCCATGGAATTATTTCTAGGCAATAGTATAGGCAAACAGGAAAATTTTGTCCAAATCCATTTTTCTTGCTGTGCACAAGTCTACTAAACCACCAAAATCCACACAAATTATATATTTTGCTTTTTAGGGCAAGAAAGGCTTTCACTAGGTAACATTGTTTTGATCATATCTACTTTACTATGAAAATAACTGAAACATTTTTTTAAAGAACAAAATCTTGTAGTCATCTACAAAAGCTAATGAAAAAACCTTATATTGTAAATGTCTCTATGTATGTGGAAGCATAAAACATGGGCTGTTGTTCTAAATCACTGTGATGTCACAAGCCTATGTCATCGTGGTCACCACATACACTGGATATTTCTGAACTGAGATGTCATTTGATGCTCCTGCTCTTAGAGATTAGGATTCAAAGAATTTAATTTTGACAAAAGGAGTAGGTAACAGCACAATGAGGGAGTTTGATCGTCTTCCAACTGATGTGGAAATGGTGGATGCTGAACATTATTACAGGAGAGCACTGAAACAACTCTGGCATGGAGAAGATGATGGCCTTGCTGTTACCAAAAAAAGAAAGATTGAAATCTGTGAGGAAAGCAGGAAAGCTGTAAAGCGGCAGTTGGAAGGTGAAGAGGATGACAGTTTGACACCAAAAGGGAAGAAGGGAAAATATTTTGGAGAAGGCACGACTCCTGTGAAGCGGTCCAGGGATGGAGGTGATGGGGACACTTTTACCGCAAAGTGGAGGAGAGTGTGCTAGTTACAGCGCTTAGCGTTACTTATGTGATGTTGAATAAAATGTTTGATTTAATTTGGTTCTCTTCTGTGATATCTGATCCATGTGTACTTAATATGTATATAATAAATGAGAAACCATAACTAGAGATCTATTCATCCACATTGGTGCAACTTTGGGAGGAATTCAGTCCCATAGCATGCTGCCGTGTGTATGTCCATTAATGTAGTGCTGCTGTAAATGGTGATGGTCCTGCATGCAAACTAGAGTATGGATGTCTTCCTTAAACAGTGAAAGGTGAGTGTAGAATGTAGCAGGGATCTCCCCTTTGAAAACGCCCCTGAGTTTTGTTTCAAAATCCAAAAAGCCCTTAGAATTCAAACAATACTCTTGGATAAGGAGATTCATTGTCTGAAAACTAATGACAGTTATGGTTGATGGGGTATTAAGGGTTAATTTAGTGCTGAGGAGTGAGGGTTAATTTAATTAATTTAATAAAGTTAACTTAAGGTGCAGTTAGAGGTAAAGGGGGAATCTAAATCCTGGGTGCAGTGATGATTAATGTATTTATTTATAAAAGTATGGTGATATTCTCTGAATGATTCGAATCCCTGTAAGATCATGAATCGGATCATTTCAGTGAACGAGTCGAAATGATCCGATTCACTTTAATGATCCGAACTTCCCATCACTAGCAATGACCAGCATGCTGCGGACACAGAACTCTCTCTGAGATACAGGATACTTAGGAAAT
The DNA here is from genome assembly GCA_009364415.1 of Spea multiplicata. Taxonomy (NCBI): domain Eukaryota; kingdom Metazoa; phylum Chordata; class Amphibia; order Anura; family Pelobatidae; genus Spea; species Spea multiplicata. The sequence goes on from VKOC01016412.1 coordinate 121,990, forward strand.
GTATAGGACTGTGAAGCTGCAGCTGTTTAACTAGCTCAGATCTGCTATGGAGGATACACCGAGGTTTCGGGAGAGTCTCGCTAACAGGGCTCCGATTGCGTCTAGTACTGAGTTCTGCCAGCCTAGAGGCCCTTCCTTCAGGTGTTCCTCTCATTTACTGCACTCACACTGCCAAAATAAAAAGAGGAATCATGCTGTACCCACCCGTACCCTCTCACAACACGAAAATCAGGAAAGACTGTCACCCGAGTCATATGTTCTGGGAACAGCCACCTCCTCACTTCTGTGTACTGGCAGAGGATGGGTAACCCATCAGCAGCACCAACAAATATAAACTCCCCAATTCATGGAAGGAATCTATCCTAATTAGCCCCAATGTTCTGCGTATAATAATAACTTTTTACACTTAAAATTAGTATATTTTCGATGTCTAAGGTGGAGCATTTGGAGAGTAGAGCGGGGCTATGCGCCATCCCATGCCTTCACAAAAGCCAACACACTCCAGGTACAGACCCGGACCGGAGTTCCAATACACCCTCACCCTGCACTCACCTGCATTCATCTGATCATAATGATGGAGGCAGTTATATAGAAACATCTGACATCTGATAAGATTCGGCCCATCTAGTCTGCCCATTGTTTTCTAAAAAAACCCGCAAACCTTAATTGCATCTTAGATTCAGAATAGCCATATGCTTATCCTGTGCATGTATAAATTTCCTCATTGTATTAGCCTCTACCATTTCTTCTGGGAGGCTGCTCCATTTATCTACCCTAATCTCAGTCACATCTAAGCCTCTGACCCTCTACTTTTAGATAATGACCTCTTTCTCATAAATACTTCCGCTGTAGCGAGGAAGAAGAAAGTTTTTTGTGTCCGTGTGTTCCATAAGAGAAGAGAGATACCATTATAGTTAGGTAAGTAACCAAGTGGACAGGCTGTTATATCGGTACAATGGATCCACACGCAACAAAAATAAATGTATTTGGTTTGTGCACCCAACATGCTTTAATCTGAAATCTTTTTCTGGTACTCAGTTTATGTGCGAGTGGTTAGAAAAGAGTTAATGCATTTCAGTTTTTTAAAGCTCTTAAACTCATTATTCCGAATGAAAGCTCTTCCAGACTATTTTATTTTAATGTCTTACACAAAATTTATGGTGAAAAGTTAAATTTATTCCCCACCTGTCACCTTTAGGTTGACAGAGACATTACAGGGAAAGGTTTGATTGGCCAATTTCCCGGGGCCCCGGAGGAATTCATATGCAACTTTTAGCAAGGCTATAGAATTTATCAATCTTATCGTGACACTGACATTCTATACCACGAGCCGTGGCACATACCTGTTTTAAATAGAAATCCATGCTGCATATGCTGCTCTGCTATGTAAACTTACATGTGTTCTATATGATAGTTCATATCATCTATTCTAATATAGTTATAATTAATACATTTGTGTCATTTTTTCCCCCACTCAGATTAATTTCCAAACAATGGATTTACTTGACTCTGCAGGCTAATCCCTAATCCTTCCATTATTTTAAATCACCAGAATATAGACAAATGTTCTGCTAGATAAAACATATTACTCAAAATCACAGCAATGAAATAACTGAAGCATAATTCCCTTTTGTCAATGTATGGTTTTTTTTCTATATCAACTGGCATTAAAAAGTAATACTTTATCTCACTTTGGGTTTATTTACTACATAGAAACATTGAATTTGACGACAGATGAGAACCATTTACATCAAGTCTGCCAATTGTTCCTGATGTAATGGATTCAAACTCCTATCAGTCCTTGGTTTGGTCCCATAGTGAGGAAGGCTTTATGTCTATCACATGCTTGTTTAAATTCCCTCACTTTATTAGCCTCCACCACTTCCGATGGGAGACTGATAAGTTCTATCTTGGAATCCATTACAATTTGTGGAGCTCTTCTCTGTCTCTCCAATGTGCCAATATCCTTCTGGGGATGGGGTCTCCAGAACTGTCGGCAATATGCTAGATGAGGTCTGACCAGAGATCTGTTAAGTGGCAGAACCACCTGCTTGCTTTTTCAGATGCTTACCTTAAGTCATCAGATCAACAATTACTCCTTAGTCCCTATCTACTGTTGTCACAGACCGAACAGCGCCTCCAATGCTATATCATTTGGATTTTTATGTCCCAAGTGCATTATTTTACATTTATCAACATTAAACTGCAACTGCCGCATTCTCGACCATTCTTCTACTTCACTCGTTTGAGTTGCTCTATCTGAAAAGTTTTCCTTGTTGCAGACCTTTGTATCATCTGCAGAAAGACATATCTTTCTTCTTCAATATTCTTCTTCTATATTACTATCATATAATGTTAAAGTGTAAAAATTGGTACAGGTCCCAAGTCCTTCCTCTGAATATACACCATTAACTACAACCTTCTGCCGCCTGTAACTCAACCAAAGCCTTATCCATTCAACTATTCTGGCATCCATACCCAAAGACTGCAATTTATTTATCACTGGGACAGTGTAGAATGTCCTTACTGAAACCTAGGTAGGCGATATGAACAGCTCCTCTCTGGTCTATGGTGCCAATATTGGGTAAAAATTCTCGTCAACATCTGGAGTTACATGAAATAATACCTAACCAGAAAAAACAACATTAATGCCAAAAATATAATTTTAATGATACTACCAAAATACAGAGACCAGGATATCACCAGATTTTTTGGCAAAGATGCCTTTAGGGGATTACCCTTCGCAATCAACAGTCCAAAAAAATTAAATGAAGTTAGTTTGACAGGATCTTCCTGTAATAAACCTGTGCTGTTTCTGATCGTTCAAACTGTTTACTTCTGCATATTTAACAGTCCTATGCTTTAGCTTGGTTTCTATAGGAGGCCCCTGACGGTCATACGGACCTTTAACAGCTGGAGCCTCCCCAGGCCAAGTTTCAGTGCTAGGAGTTAAGGGTCCATACGAGCGACTCTATTGGTTGCCGGCAGGGAGCTCCTCTGGCATCAACCAATGAAGAAGTCAGCTTGAAACAGTGTGAACCTAAGAATCTGCCCCCTGGGGCAAAAAACCTTGAGAGTTCCCAGGCACGTCAATAAGCAATAAAGGATTTTTTAGCGCTTAGCTTTTTTTCAGTTTGCCAGCATGAGTAATACCTTATTAGCATTGAAATGACATCACTGCAAAACAAATGATGGGTTTAGTTTAAATGAATACTACTGGAAGCTTTTAGGTTAAAAAAAAAATTGATTCAAATATTTTAAAGCCACTGATAACAAGACGTCTTGCCAGTAATTGCAGAGTAATGTAATTTAAATGCTCATAAAGCCGCACTTCTTACACTGTCTACCGCTTGATTCAGCCAAACACCACGCATTTGTCTTAAGGAGCTGCTGAACTTTAAACTATATGAAATATTTGTGCTCTTTTGCATTAGTGGCAAGTAATTTTTATGCACACAGTGATTATTCTTTGAAAATCTGCCCATTAAAGGAATGCACTGATTAAAAATTAAAACCCCAACACTATGTTCTAATTAGAATCCACTACCACACAACTGATGTAACACCAAAACGCAGAGTTATATTATTCATTTAACAGAAAATCAACACACGTCGCCTTTCGATGGGATCACTTTGACCCTAGGGAAGTTCACGTATTTCGTTATTGTTAAAGGGGCAGTAATTGGCCATTTTTTGGGCCACCAGTCAAGCAATCTGCCCATAAAAATATGAGTATTTGTTTAAAACTTCCTAGGAAGAAACTATCATAAAATAAATGATTACTAAAAAAGAACTGCATGGGGGGGATCAGTTACATTGCTGGGATGCCACGTGTCTGCCTCCTTAACACAAATATGGTGCCAATATTGGGTAAAAATTGTCATCAACATCTGGAGTTACATTAAATAATATCTAGGACAAAATCTAACCAAAAAAACAACATTAATGCCAAAAATATAATTTTAATGATACTACCAAAATACAGAGACCAGGATATTGCCTGATTTTTTTGGCAAAGATGCCTTTAGGGGATTATCCTTCACAATCAATAGGTATAAGCCAGTTGTCTAGACTGCCATAGAAAAATCCAAGGATGGTAGTAGCTATGAATTCACAGCTGCATTTCAGACGGTCTACTAGAGAAGCATAAAATTGCTTTAACGTGTTGCGATAACACGCGGTCACATGGTCAAAGTGGCATCTAGTTAAGGTTACAGATATGAAGCAAATTATGACGACTAGATATTTGTATTCTTAATCCATATGGATACAGAAAGCCTGGAATAATTTTTACATAACATGCCTTGAAGACCAAGGAAAATGAATAAGACCAAGGAGAAGAATGTGTTAACTCTACGGGTCGTGTTGGCGTCTTAAATTGCACAGTTTTGGTAAAGAACATTTGATGCTATTACTCACAGCAGTAATTACGAAAAGTACAATGCAGTATAATAAAATATCTCTAGGATTTTGCAATTTGTCTCCTGATCAGATATATCACTCGCTATATAATTTCCAACAAAAGCAATATATTCACTGTACTGTGTCTGCTTCCCGATACCGAAAGGTGGTTTTTACAAATTGAAAATTCTATATGTCCTCAAATAAACTGCACTGAAATCAGATACAACCCATGTCCCTTTTAGCTTTTTTAGGAAAAAAATGTGTTTACTGCAGTAGGCAATACTTAAAAACGTCTTGACTCGGGCCACACAAGGGGCAATTCACGTGAGGGATGGTGCTCGTCATCTACAAGGGTGGGACTATCCCCATATATCATAAAAGCTTGGGTATAATAAGCAAAGTTTCCCCCCTTCTTAAGAGTTCTTAAAAAGGGGGTGCATATTATACCAGAGAACAAATGTTTTTATGCCACATGATCGCTCCATGAGAGTGATTGTGCAGTGTTAACCCCTTCAATCCTGCAAATGAGATCACACCTTCGAGGGGTTAACGTTTTTGTCTTCAGTCCCCACAGGCTTGTATTGAGAGAGTAAAAAAAATAAAAATAATAAAAAAGAAATCTTCAACAGCATGGAGCTGTAAGTGAAATGATTAATCAATGATTAATGATGTTTTAGGTCACTGATCATTGATCAGACTCACCGGTCTGCAGCCAGTAAACTAATCTGGTGGGTGCATATTATACACAGGGGCTTAGTATAGCCAAGAGTTTATGGCCGTTTAAATTTGTATGGGGGTGGGAGAGAAACAGGACAGTAAGGGGGGTGTACTGGGATCAGGAGAAAAGAGGTATAAAGTAGCTTCCACAAAGCATTAGTGCTGTCCCCAGTGTCCTTAAAGAGACACCAGTCATCATATGAACTTTAATGCATGCGATAGGTGAGCAGTCCCTTTAAAGTTTTATGATATTAATGGAAGAACTTGCTTATCATTGATTGGCTGCCTGAAGCAGCCAATCAGTGACATAGAACACAGGGACACAGCATGGGAAGGGAGCTGCACTTTCCCCTATAAGATAGTCTTTTATTTTTATTGTGTAGGTTTAATGAACGCCAACGAAAGTGCTTACAAAGTAAACACTAAAGCAGAAACCACAGAAACTCCCACTCACCGCCTATTACAAATCGCATTAAAGTTTAGGAACAAATTACTTTTAAGGAGAGACTCATTCTGAATTGCATGCCTCCTGCTTATCAACTGAAAAGCATATTTTTACATTTAAGGGAAATATATGGTGCTTTTGAAGATAAACTATGTAACTACTACCGTCAACGTCCAATGTAGACACACTCCCCGTTTCCCCTTTATGTTTTACTATTAGATGATGACTTCAATTATGGCTTTTAAAGTTGGCATTCGTAACATTTCTGATATTTGGACATGTCTCACACATTTGGGAACAATCAGATCTCTAAGTCTATCAGGAGGAAATAGCACTACCAAGCAGAAATGTGCCAAATTACCCAGAAACAATTTAAATAGATGGCAAGCAGGGCAGCCCGCTGACTTCCAAATAGTGTACTTAATCTGCCACTAAACTATCTTATATTTTGCTTCACAAAATTGCATGTTTCTTTGAAACCTACTATTTGTATTTGGAATGTCTATATTAGTCGACTTAGTGGGAACGTGACACGGAATATGTTTCTAGATACAAAACTATCGCTTCAAGAAGAAAAATGAAAAAAATGGCAAAATACCATTAATTCCAATTAAACATCAAATGCATTATCATTTGTCCTAAGATACAACTTAATGTAGGATGTATTACAAGCATTTGGTGTATATTCCATTCAAATAGACTGACACAATTTAATCCCTGATTGGAAAAATTAAAGCCAAAAATAGGTCCTTCGGAATGTGTGTCTATATATAATGGAGCACGGGTGAGGAAGAAACTATACATAATATGGCCAAAAGTATTGGGAAACCAGACCATTACACCAACAGGGACTTTTATGACATCGCATTCTAAATACACAGACATTAATATGTAGTTGGTCTCTTTGCAGCGATAACGGCTTCTACTCTTCTAGGAAGATGATTTAGGAGTGTTTCTTCTGGGAAGAAGATTTAGGAGTGTTTCATTGAGATTTCTGTGAAAAACACCCCCAATATCATTATCTCTCCTCCACCAAACTTTACAGTTGGCACAGTGTAGTCAGGCAGGTAACGTTCCTTCACAATATTCAGCCGTGACAGAGGCCTGCATGCAGCGGCTCGGCCCTGGAAACTCGCTCCATTAAGTTCCCGCCGCACTCCTCAGCTATGGAATCAGCAGAGCGATGGCGACTTTGACTCGGTGACCCGGCTCTGTGACTGTACGTGGTCTTCCGCTTCGTGGCAGAGTTGCTGCTGCTCCTAAACTTTCCAATAATACCGCTTATAGCTCACCATGGAATATCTAGCAGGGGTGAAATATGACAAAGTGATCTTATTGTAAAGGGGGGTATCACAGAACCGCGCTTGAATTCACCGAGCTTTTTGTAACGACCCATTTTTTTTTTTAACAAATGTTTGTAAATGCAGACTGCATGGCTAGGTGCTTTATTTTATACACCTGTGGCAATGGGTCTGAACACCTGAATTCAATAATTAAGTGGTGTGTCACAATACATTTATCCATATATATAGATATATATACACATATCTATATATATGTATTGTGATATATAATTATATAAATATATATATAATTATATATGTGTATATATGTGTGTGTATGTATATATATATATATATATATATATATATATATATATATATAGGACCCCTATCAACAGCTAGAAAAGCTTTCCAGAGCCTAGCAAGTATTTAAGTGCAGGAATGTATATTATAAATAAATCTATTTTTTTTGACAATTTGCTAAAGAAATTGCTCAGAAATTATTTGAAACAATGCGGTGATTTGCCACTCTTGCCAAACCAAGGCTTTTAACACCCTTAAAGCATGTCAAAACCTCCCTTTTTGTCCTCAAAATGAATTTGCCATTTACGAAAAAGGGAACTGAAGACAGTACTCGTATATCCCAGACTCCTACAAAGTGCCTGATATAAGGCATCTAAAGTATACTTTCTCTCAGATTTAATGGCACACTCCGCACAAAAGAATGGGTTTTGACATGAGTAACAGTGACACGGTGTGTGCCCTTGAACAAGGATGTCAGTATTTTACAATCATATGATTTTAGGTGAAATAATCTCTCGTTCATATAAAACACTGCATCGCTGGCCAGATTGTCCAGAATCCAAAGTATTACAAAACTGATCGTTCTAAAGACAATTTTGAGAACATGTTTTGTTGCACAAAAACACATTTTGTACATTAATAAGCAGTAAACTATATCGTACATATATATATATATATATATATATATATATATATACGCACATATACGCACATATATATATTATATTTGCACAAATATTCAAAAGGCTGTCAACTTTTCATTTTGCCAGACCCAAGACAAACCAATATATTGGGTAAAAAGGACCCTTCTCACAAGCTTACACATATATAATGCATGTAGTATGTTACTACATACCCTTTAGGCTAGGTTTCCACTTGGGTATTATTTGCAAAAACGCCCATAAAAACGCCAATTCAGCCACACGGCGTTTTTTTAGTGGAAAAACGCTGCAGCCAGATGTTAGCTGTTCTTCAATAGGAAATCGCACAGTGCCATTTCCACTTGGCGTTTTTCTGTTCGGCGTTTTTTCAGTCCTCTTTGGCGTTTTTCTGCTTTTTTGGGCTCTGTGGCAGTTTTTCAGAATCGCAGCATGTTGACACTCTGGCGTTTTTTGCAAGGAAATCTTGGCGTTTTTCTCCAATAGAAGTCTATGGGAGAGAAAAAACGCCATGAAAAAGCCATGTGGGTTTTGTGCCTTGGCGTTTTTTATGGCGTTTTTTCCACAGTTACAATGCAGAGGATGGACCCAGTATCTGTGTGTCCTATGAGAAATAGGCTGGAAACAAACAGTTTCACACAAAACAAAGTTCATATTGAATTTTACACCATTTGGAACAAACATGCCATTACAAACAAACAAACATACCTGACGTATCAACTGGATCCAGCGTGCCAAATGCACCATCATTTGGGGCCAATCTTCCTAGAGGAGCAGACATTCGCAATAAAGCATACCTTACAAACCACAGAAAAGAGACAAAAGGGTCCGCCGGGGCGTAGAACTCTACCAAGGAAATGACATCAGGAGGGGCAAATACTTGCCATTTATCCTAATCCCTTTTAGCTGGGTGAAAAATTCTAACTTGTAAAGGCTGGAAAAACTGCCTAAGGTCAAAAAAAGCAATTTCCACAGGAAGGCTAAAATGCCAGAAAAAATGCCAAAATGCAGGAATAATGCAGTGGCAGTTTTCTTGGCGTTTTTCCTGGGGTTTTTTATCAAGAAAATAACGCAGGAAAAAACCCAAGTGGAAACCTAGCCTAAAGCTTATTTTATGACCACCTAGTCAGTTGCATGCAGGTTGGGTGAAGATGGGGCTGTGACAGTCTCGACGCTATTTTATTCACAGGAAATCATGCAAGTCTAGTTTTACTTACAAATCTTACATGATGACACAAGAAAATATATTACGCTCAAGCAGAAACTTTCCAAATTCAAGGATAACGGTGCCACATGATTGTTTATGGAGGTCAGAATGGCTTCAAATAATATAACGTTTTTCAGACAATAAATCAGTAAAGCACAGTTTGTATTTCCCTTCTATTGGACTTGTGTATATTTCATTATAATGATAATTTTATCCCTTTTAAAATAAGAAGAATGGAAAAATAACGGTGAAATAAATGCATAAATAAATAGTACAATATCTCTAAAATATTAGTCCAATGTGTACAAGTACAGTATGATTAGCTGGAAAATAAATGATACATTTAAATATAATTTTCTAAGTTGTAAACTCGTTCAAGCAGATCCGTCCCTAACTTCTATAGTCAGATTGCTATGCTATAGGCTAATTATAATTATTATAGCCTGTTGGCCCATTGTACAGCTCTGCAGAATACGATGGTGCTATATAAAGCAATAAATAATAATACATCAAATAATACCAATTTTCCTCCCGAAAATACACCGCCTATCCTTTGCCAGATTGTAAGAGGTAATATATTATAAACTATAGTTAAATCTTGTGTATCTCATAATATATAGACTATGAGCAAGCGCACAGATGTCTTCTAAATTATTTAAAACATAAGGGGAAATATTATTTAGCATACTTAAAACAAGGCGGAATCCCAAACTCAGTTTTTTAACAGAAAAAGTATGTATTTACATTTTTTTTAAAGATTTACGCTACTCCATGTTCCACTGGATGTTTCTGTGTAACTAGACAAAGAATTAAAACTGCTTAAAAACCTAAAGCATTTTTGGGACATACAAATAAACTGGTCCATGTATGGTTTTTTTTTTAAGAGTTAGTACATGAAGAGAGACGATATTGATAAGAGATCCTTAAGAGTCTATTACATTATATTATGTATAAAATTAACAATAACGTAAAAAAAAAGACATTCTGGTACAGAAGGTAAGGATCATTCTTGCGATATTGTAATCTATTAGAGGAGAGAGAATGTGAAGGACTCTTGACGCATGTGAAGAACAAGTAGAGAAGTCAGCGGCCTGATCATATCACATCTGAAATGAGCCCCCTCTGAACCAATGGGGATTGGGGTAAGACTGCTGCTCTATGTAGGAATGCTTTGTATCCTTCTCATTCATTGGTCATGTTTACAACTTTGTATAAAGCAGGTATATAAGCAGAGGTGGCGCTTTCTTACTCCCTTTTCAACCAGGATTAGGCAGGGAGAAGATCTGGAACTTTCCCACCTTCCTGCCTGGAATGGATTGCTAAAAAATCTAATCTTGGTATCCGCAACAGCGGAAATTGTGGGAGACCAGGCCAGTGGTGGCCAATGCAACTGGTTTGAAGCTCTTGGTCATTATGATGGGAGTAACTGCCTGACATACTAACTTGGTCATCAGCTGACAGTGGTTTATTTCTCAATTTCTCCAGTGATTAATATGGATTCATATTCTGTTTAGTCGCAGCTGCAGTTTGTGGTCACCTTGCCAGCGTCTAAGAGGACTATATGGTATCCGCAACTGCAGGAATTGGGAGAGACCAAACCAGTGAAGGCCGATGAGCCATATGGTCTAAAGTTCTTGGTGTATTCGTTGGGTGTAACTGCCTGATGTGCTAAATCAGTCATCAGCTGGCAGGTGGTTAATGTCCTCAAGTTGGCCTGGCCGGGAATATTTGTTCAATTAAAGCTGTGGCCAAGCTCTTGCCCACATATTTGTGTCTGGTGTCTTAGAACTTTATCTTAGCGTATAGTCCAAGAAATATGGGCGGAAGTTGAAGACGCTTGCAGAGCTAAGAAGATGGTATGGAGAGTATGTAAGCATGGGTTTTTAACTTTAGTTTGTAGGATATGGGGAGTCATTGGCACTGTGGGGCATCAGATGAAGGCCATTGTACTAGACAAACACCCCGGCTCCTTATACTGCTTGCTGTAAACAATGGAATGGCTCGATCTTAATCACTCAACAAGACATTATGACTAATAAAGATATATGTACAAAGAGATTTTATAGTACTGCTGTAAAGAATCAGTGGATATTGTGCAGTGGAATCGCTCAACGTAAAACAACGGCAGCTTCCAAATCCACAAATAAATTGAAGATTTTTTTTAATTCTAACTTACATTTATTGTATACGGCACTTTATTTTATATTCAAGAAGAAAAAAGTTCCATGGCACTTCTTCTTTAAGTTGAAAGTTTAGAGCATCAAATTGAAAGTGTCAGAACAGCTTGTATTAAAACATTGTATAACTATTTCATAGCAAACAGAATTTGACAAGCAGATAAAACACAATTGTCTTATCTAGTCTGCTCATTGCTTATCTGTAAAAGCTCAGACTTTAGTTTTTTTAATTTAAAGCTGAGGATTGCCTCATAGCAGTGCTCTGTAGATTAGGTCCTGAACGGCAGAGACAAATTGGATTTTAATAACTATACCCGGCCTTTAATAGGCATAGCAGATGCTTAACATGTATAATAATCATTAACTGGTTCAATGCCTGATGATTAAAGACATTTGCGAACTATAACTTTTGAATGCTGGTTTCACTATCTTTATCGCAAGTCAGTGGTCCACGGGCCAAATGCGACTCACTAGACATCGTGACCCTGCATGAGATCACCAGTGGTAGCCGCACACCTAACCAGAGATTGCTTAAGCAGGGGCATGAGGTGCACCACACCTGGGCACTGTGAATAACAGGGGCACATCAGGGGGACCGCAGCGCGAGGGGTGAAGTCTGTGCTGGCCGAGTCTCCTTCCCTTGTCGGCTGACCGCCTGTACATTCCTGTCTCCTTTTGTGCAGCTTTATTTCTTCTTTTGCCTCTTCTTGTTCTTCTGTCTTCTTTCTTCGTCAGTCTCTCCGTGGTTCCTTAGGAGCCATGCTGTACCACTTCCTGTGTATGGCTTGCTTTATAATGATAGGAGCCATTCTGTACCACTGTCTGTGTCTATCTTACTATGTAATGATAGGAGTCATGTTGTGTATTTCCTCTCAATGAAAAATGAGTGCTGCCCTTACACACATATATATATATTGATGAAGTGACCCACTGCAGAAAGAACTTGGATACCCCTGCTCTAACATATAGGTAGATGAAGAAGATGCCTTGGTCTCCGCTGACCTATGGGGACACCTTGATGGTGGACAGGATGAAATACGAATTACTCACAAAGTTATTTCACTATAATGTATATAAGAAAAACCTATGATCGTAATTATTTTGTTACTTTTTCATATTTAAAATTGCATTTTAGCCCTTGAATATAGATATGGCTCTTTTAAATATTTTTGCTTAGGGTCCCTCATTTTAGGAAGTTATCTAGCAGCAGATTTTTACAAGTGAGACCGGAGGGTAATGAGTGTGAATGTGAAGAGACTGAGAAGTAAGACTTCAGTACCACCTTGAGTTAGTGGTGTGGCCCTAGTTCTGGTAGGGGATTCACATATGATTGTGTACAAGAGTAAGGACACGCAATCTAAGAGACAGGCAGTCTTAATGTGTAATAAATAATTGTTTCTATTCGTTTTAAGTGTGTAGGAACTCCTAAAGGTTGTGTGAGAGAAAGGATTTCCCTTACATTCTGATGTTGGGATTGATTCTACTAGATCTCACACACATATGTATGCATACATTTCACAAGATAATGTAAAATGGTGAGCTAATTAATAAAGGTAAAATTGAATGTAATAGTAGGAAAATACAATGTAGGCATAAAAAGTACAGAAAGCGAGTTTCCGTGGGTTAAAAAGCAAAAGTTGGATAATTTGATGCGGTGGGCTAAGCAATATATGGCCTTATAGTGTGACACAATTCCCGATACATCCTTCAGATAGCTGTTTTTAAGTAGTATTTGGTGCATGTTTGCCAACTTCTCGCTTTGTTGTTAATATAACTTTGGCATTTCTGTAACATGTATTTTGTGCCTAATGTAGTGCTTGCTCAAAAAGAATCCTCTTCAAAGAAACCTTATGACTCCATTTAGTTTTGTCAAGATATGATGAAATAATGCAATTAATTAAATTTAGCTGCAAATAGTTATTAATGAGATCTTCTAATATTTCCTATTATATTAGAAGCTCCTTTGACCAGGACCCTCCTCACCTGTTGTCTCTGTAAGTCAATTTTTTATGTTACATACTACTTGTTATGTCCTGTCTACCCATTGTACAGCGCTACGGAATTTGATGGCGCTATATAAAACAATAAATAATAATAATGATCAGTTTTGTACTAAATAAAGTTAATTTGTACTCGTCTGCTATTTCCATAGTTGTATCCACTTCCATGCGCTGTCCTGGGAGCTGAAAGAGAAAATTGAACTTTTCTATCAGCTCCCACTGTAGGTTTTATTATCATTTAAATACACGGTCTGATACACTTAGAGCTTTGTGCTACATTTAACAAGATTAAGCGATCACACACTGTTTCATTTCAACCCTTTTGGAATCCAGACGACAAGCTTCATTTCTAGACAAAACATTCTCCTGGGGTTTCTATCTGGAGTTAATTCCATTTCATTTTTTATATCAGTTGACCCAAGTGTAAAGAAAGTATAACCTATGGTTAAATGAACATCCAATGTAAATTCTGACTATTGTTTCCTCACAAGGCAGATCAAAGCATAGATAGATATTTAGATAGATAGGCAGAAGTGTGGAGGTTTGATAACTGTCTGGAAGAGGGGAGACCAGTTTATCCAGATTACGGGAAAGAAGACCAGTAGTATTACAACCAATTTTAAGTGCATATTGTGCTAGGATGTAGGGATCAAAATGTAGGAGTTCTTAAATCAATAAGATAGATAGATAGATAGATAGATAGATAGATAGATAGATAGATAGACAGACAGATGTGTGGAGGTTTGATAACTGTCTGGAAGAGGGGAGACCAGTTTACCCAGATTATGGGAAAGAAGACCAGCATTATCACAACCAATTTTAAGATGTAAGGATAGGAGTTTAGGACTTTAGGAGTTCTTAAATCAATAAGATAGATAGGTAAATAGATAGATATTTGATGGGTTGATGGATACATTGATGGATGGGTTGATGGATAAATACAGTAGTCAAATGGATAGATAGATAGATAGATAGATAGATAGATAGATAGATAGAAAGATAGACAGATATCCAGTGCTCAGGAAAGTGGGGAGCTAATTATTTGGGAGAGGTAATTATTTCGTTTTACAATTTTAAGTTAAAGAATAATATTGTAATTAGTTCAAGTAACCATACCTGAAACCGAACAAAGCATGCTGTTACAGAGCTGACAGCAACTCAACCTAAAGCTTTCCCTATATAATAATAATACAATGGCAATATGGTATATAGACCTTCTCTCGCAATTATGACCAAAACAACACATGAAAAGAAACAGAACTTTATCCAAAGTACAGAAGAAAATGGTTTTGATGTTAAAGTGTGCTTGACGCATAATAACTATGGCATGAAGTTCTTTTAAAGACTTCCGAACCCAAATCAGCAAACCTGCAGAGGCTAAAGTTACAGGAAGAAAGGAGGCAAAGCTACCACTTTAATTAAACTATTCTCAAAGAATATCAAAGAGCCAATAACTTAGAAACATAGAATTTGACGGCAGATAGGAACCATTCGGCCCATCTGCTCTGACCACTTTTCATGATTTAAAGACTCAAACTTCAATCTTCAGTCCTATTTTAATATATTACTATTATATTTTAATAATTATGTATGTGTAATTAAGTATGCATACAGTGTATAATGATATGGATCATCCCAATAAAGCACTATTTGATAGATTCTTACAGATAAGAAGGGAATCGCACCAACTTTGGTGATCACATGGAAAATGCATATTTAGAAAGGTGAAATGACAAGATGAGATGACATTTCTATCACAGAATCAATCTTGAAAGCTGGCATAATAGTGGAAGCTATTAGGCAATAAATGTCAGATGGCTATGTAGTTTCACAGTGTGATCACTGAACACGGTACAGATGATTAAATCCAATCATGTTTAATGTAGAATGATACATCCTGCAAAATAAGTATCAAAAATCCATTCTCTCTTTAGGTGGTCAAAATGTACAAGAAGGTTATTTTATTAATTATTGAAATGCAAAAAGTGAAAATACTATAAAAATAAATGTGATTTCTGTTTTCTTTTCTTTTAAATAGTGTGCATATAGTTAGAGAAGATAGAAAATAAAATAAAGGCCCTTTGGAGGCTGCTAGGCATGCTGATCTGTTTGGTGCGTGACTCCACTCCTCTGGAACTAGTCAGGGACTGACGTGCTAACAGTAGACTTCTTAGCACTCACCACCAACCTCCTACATTGTAGAACTGGATTATTTATTAAAACACCATGAGCCCCCAGAGATCGGACCCCATAGTCTGTTGTGCCTGATAATCTGGTGTTGTGTTGTGAGCCAGGATTGACTAGAAGAGAAAATATGGAGGAGAGATGTTTCTGATGGACATTGGGGGGCTTTCAACAGTCACAATAATGGCTTAATCTCCAACCCACTCTTCTTAATCTCCAAACCCACTCCAATTTGTTTTTCTTTCCTCATAGCGTACTGATGGTCTATCATCAAAAAGATGCCGCAAGAATATGATTACAGTATAGCAGGGTTGGTATCAGGACAGTTTGGTTTGACTCAGTTACATCCTTCCCACCCAACAGGAATGTGGGCTTCATGTTTATTACACGATTGTGTAAGTTAAATAGAATGTTGCTAGATTTTATGCAAGTCTGTATATTTTGAAACCTTTTTTTTAGAACCATATGGTTTTTAGATTATGGTTTTTAGAACAATATTTTGAAGATTTAGAAGCCCCACTATGGAAAAAAATTGCTATATTTTCACAAAGATTCCACTTTTATCTGTTTGATGATTGAATCATACAAATAGATGGGGCAGACTCAGGTATTTAGGTCTAAGCTATGAACATTGGCGTTATGGTTAATACTATCATCTTCTGTAAAACCTTAACGGAGGTTTGGTATCAGAGAAAACATGGAAATAATGAAAAACAGAAAAACTAATAGCATACTTAAAATAGTACAGAGTTTGCCAATGCCCTGGCCTCTGGGGAAACACCTGCACAATTCCAGAAAACACTTTTTAATTATCACAGGCTCATTAATCAAAATGACAAGGACATTTATTGATTCCTTGTTCAAATCCAAGTATGCCTTATTGCATCCCTTATTGCCTGTCCTAAGGACTGTTGGATGGGAAATGTGAGTTGGATTATTGCCTGATACATGTATGGAACCTGTTCATTTTATACGACTGAAGACGGTAACCATCTGTCACCACCTTAAGGCATCATCTTCTAACTACCTGGATTTCTTTTAATAATAAGATACAATTCTTAGGACTGTATTCCACCACGTTACTTCTTTTCAAAGGCTCCCTGTTGATAGGGTAGCACTTTTGTGTTATATGCTATATATATATACCATCCGTTGTGTTACCCAGTCCAAATTAGATTTACTGTAATACTATGAAAATAAGTCCTGGGTAACATAACCTCCAATTCATGTTCTCTAAAATGCTATTATCCTTCTTATCTCCCTTGTGCCAAACATTAAAGTATCCACTAAATTCACCCAATTTGCAACTAGGTTATCACGAGTTGCACATAACTTGGATGAGCAAAATGCTTTCAAAGGGATTGTGTGGGACCTGAGATGCGCCTGTTAGTGAATGGCTTGAGATGAGAGGACTGACCAACTTCACCTTTAGTGACCCATAGTGTAGGGTCTGATGAAGCTGTAACTTCAGGCGTATGTCCAGCGTGCATGTCCATGTCAGACCAGTACTGTTCAAAGGATTTTGGACCATTCCTAAAGGGCATTAGCAATAGGAATGATGGCTTACCTCACAAACAGGTAGACAGTGGAGGGTTGGTACCTATAATATGGAATCATATGGTCACTCCAGAGTTATTTACATAAAAGGTACCAGAACAACCAAATTTGACATTTTAAAATATCAGGCCAGTGTTGGCTCTCTGGTTTTACAAACTATGTAAGAGCGTTGGACACTACTCACTCTTCTCCAAATGAAACCTATATATATATCTATATATATATAGATATATATACACACATACATTTTGTAATTTAAAGGTTAGTTTAGCTTAATTGGATCTTATTATTCAATTAATTTGATCTTAATTGGCTGCCTTGAGTTTTGGTTGGATCTGATTTGTCAAGCAGTGATTCTTTTTTTAATCTTTCTATCTTCTCCAAATGAAGCCTTACAGATATAGCATGTTAGCCTACTAAAGATCAAAACACAAGCACACATTTAAACCTAGGGGATAATGCTCTTAAAATGAAATATAGCAAAAAAATTCAGCTGATTTGTGGCATTTGTTCATCATTGAACATTTTGCGACACATGGTCTACTGGAAATCAGATCTATTGTGAAGAATTGCTTTTCTTTTGGGGGATGATCACGGGCAATGAAATTGAATTACTAAGCACTTTACAAAGTATTTATGTTAAAAAATATGGATTTGTGTTGTCATAAAGATCAAATGCCAAGATATAATATGAAATATAATCAACAAAGAGCTCATTTTTCTTTCATTGTCTTTTAAACCTCACTTTTAAGGGCTTAAATATGGCCTTATATTATAGTTAATTAAAAACAGTCACAGATTCCTCTTGCCATCATTTTTAAGAGTCTGAGGACTGCAATTGTCATTTTGCTCAGAGTTCCCAAGTTTGTAGTTACCTGTCACTTATATTTAGCGGAGCCAGAACACTGTAGTATTCTGTAAAATTTAAAATGCCCAACGGAAATTGTACTGATAGAGCTTGGCGCTTTATAAGGTATAAAATAAAAAGATAAAGAGCAGAAGTCTACTTTCAAAATCACCTGGTAATATGTCTCGCAAAGAATTAATCATCGGCAACGTACTCGTTACCACCTAAGCACCAAACAAGTCCTCAATACATTGAAGAAGTCAGTGGGCCCTGGCTTCTGATGAACGCAAGTAATGTTATGTTCTTTTTTATGATTTTAGGATAACACAGTACTAAATGATAAACTGTTTAATTACATCGTTGTCTGATGTCTGACAAGTTTAAACTATTGCCTTCAACGCTTAATCAAGGTCGTCAAACTTGAAGCTTTGAGGCTCACAAAGAGACCAAGACCAACTGGGTAAGACTTTGTATCCACACCTGCTCATTTCTGAGATGACCACAACATGACAGCATAGGAAAATGTTAAAGTGAAAAGAGAATATTAAAAACACAGATCATTTTTAGGGAGAATTAAATTCCAGATCTTAAATATGTATTTGATGTTATTCTGAACATAAACGAACATTTTTTAGAACTATTGCCGCAGAAGTATGAAATAATTTGGCCAAAAATAAAATAGTAGATCAACCGATGATTTATTGTTTAATTTTTAGTCAGTCAACAATCCAGGTAAAAATCCACTAATATATGTTTTTGGTTTATTAGTTTAAACAATTATGTTCTAGCTTTTTATAACCTATGTTGATGGGAATAAGCTTAATTTACTTCCAAAGAAATGGGAAAAGTAATGCCCTCACCTTAAAGGCTATAACACGTATGTCACACTTTTTAAAATGCTGCTGGTGTTGAAATATTAAATGAAAAAGGGAGGAAAATGTTCAGATCTGTAATTTCCCAGAAGAAGCCAAGCCAGAGAGCTCGGCAATGAATTTCAATGCACTTCAGCTGTCCACTGTCATAAATGACATCACAAATCAACTATCACTTCTTGGTGACTCCAAGGAAAATGAAACAATATCTCAGCCCTTTCTAGATTTACATAGATTCATCAGGACAAAAGTTTTTAGAAGTTACATCATTGCTTCAAAAGTTGTATGTCTCATGTCCCTTACCATTAATGTTTATAATGTGCAACACATGCTGTAATAAACAGTACACATTTTAAGTGATATTTTAATTTTGAAAATTTGTCTACACTGGCACATATACACACCAACACACTCACTGTTGCTACAGACACTTACTATAACACACACACTAATGCACACACTCATGCTACCACACACACGTACAATTATACACTCATGCTAACACACACACACTTACACATATACTTTAACATACATACATACTTACTCTCTCCTTTATCCTCTCTTTGACCCTCTCTGTTTCCCCCTCCATCCATCTCCCTCACTCTCTTCCCCTCCTCATCTGCCTATCTCCTTCCCTTCACCTTCAAGGAGAGGAGCAGCACTTGTCACAAAACGTTGTAATATATGATACCGCCACGTTTAGTCTTCATGACTGGTTTCACTTCTTATTAAACAGGGAACTTTTTAATTATGTAATTTGTTTTTAATTATGTAATTCGTTGTTTGACGCCCACATTTACTCTCACTCATTCTCTCACACTATCACCCACTCTCACACACCCACTCTCGCTCATTTACTCTCTCTCTCACAGTCTCTGAATGTCTCCCAACATTTTCCGCCGACTTCCACTTCCACTTCTCAAGCATCCTCTTCATCCCCTTTTTGCTCTGTCTTCTTTCTTCATCTACAGAGTATGATAGAGTGGGAGTGAATTGACCCATGAAACAAACAAACAAAGAGTTCAAAGCTTTTTGCTTCATTTTCATTCGTTTTGAGGGAGGTCTTGCCTTATTGTTCAGAGATTTATATGAATTTCGTAGAACTTGAAATTCATACAAATCCACATGTACAAGTCTACTGATTATGAATAGATTATTATTTTTACCCATTAATTTATTAATTTATTACTAGATTAAGAGATTGTGGGCCACAAACTGGAAACTGTTTGACGTGACTCTGACATTACATGTTGCAAAAAAACAAGTAGACCAGCAATTTATGAAAAAAGGTGAAGGTATTATTAATTTTGCTGAGCCATTTCCTGGACACTCATTGAGAGGTTGCTCCTTGGTGAATGTGGCTAAGGTGTAGTCAAGGTGCTGAGAGAAAGGAGAGGAGTGAGAAAGACAAGGAAGAAAGGAGTCAAAACAGGAAAGAGAATAGGAAAAGAGCAAGATAGGAGGCAGAACGGAGAGAAGAAAGGAAAGAGAGAAAGAAGAAAAAACAGGACAGAGAAAAAACAAAAAAGGAGAAAGGAGGTAAGAGAAGAGCAAAAGGAGAGACGTTAAGAGCAAGATGGAAAGGAAGGAAAAGAATAGAAACTAGTACTACACCTGCAACTGAACTCCTCAGTCCGCAAATCTCCAGCATATGTACCCATCGACAATATTACTCAACTTTCTTTCCAGATGGAGAAGACAGGAGCTCAACTTTCATGAGATAAAACAGTCTCTCATCTTTATCTAAGCCATTCATTAATACTAATAATAAACAAAATAAAAAATACATTAATACATGAACTTAGTTAAAAGCAGCAATAAGGACGATTCCCTTTTATCTGCATACATAAGTAATGAATATATTTTATACATATTCTAATACCTGGGAAAAGGAGTATTGCAGATTGTTCTAGTCAGTTTTTAAATAAACCTGCCAGAATCATCCCTAAGAGACCATCTTCCTCTTTTCTTTCTGCATTTATATTCTCTTTGCACTAATGTGGTCATTAGACAGAATTTTGTGAAGATCATTACCTGCCACTTCCCTTGCATTATGTTACTTTAAAACAATGTACATTTCAAAGTAATAGCCTAGTTTACGCTGCCACCAGTAGGATGGCACAATGGATTTTCCTCTTCATTTCCCATCTCCCTGTATTCACACAGGAATGTACAATGAAATTAAGCGAAATAAACTTTCACTTTGAAGTGATCACTGAAAATATTTTCTCTTAACGTGATCTCTAATAAAAGTATCAAATGGATGGAGAGCCAGTATGTTTAGGGCGCAAGATTATTTTTGTACGTCTGGAAATGCTTGAACTGATTAAGTTCTTGAGAGCTATATTTGCCAAAAGGAAGATAAATACTCTATACATTTGAAACTCAATTTGTACTTGAATGATTAATATCACTGAAGGTTTGCAATTACAACAGTTTGGATGTCACCCAGGGGGTTCAAGTTGCAAGGTATTAAAATTACACATATATCTTTCTGATGGAATGTGCCATAGGATCCTTTGTGTGAATGGAGTTCAGGCTCCATCTATGGTTAGAAATTGTAAATTAGATAATAAGTTCCATGACAAGTTAGAAGACATTATGATGGTCCTCTATTTACAAAGCAGTTAAAAAGTCAGCAGTGCTATGCAATAATAAAAACAATAGGGAAATTGATGTGGCATGCTGAAGATTTAGTATTGGAAGAGATAAATGTCATGTTCTTCATATCCAGTTAAGTGACCATCAGGATCTGTTGGCCCCAAGGCTCACACACAAAATGCACCTTACTGGATGTGTTTATTGACAGTGTTAGTAGATCAATCCATTATTTAGAAGGCATACAGTCTTAACTTATGCATTTATATTTAAGTATGTGATACTCATAAAATCATTAAAAAATTACAGGAGAGATGGAATACAGTATAGCAGAGACTTTCCTCTGCACTTTCCTCTGTCTTGTTTTGTTACAGTGATTCTGGAATTTCCATCTGAATGCTGATTTTCAGGGGAAGGCGTGTTATTTTTTTCTGGGTACCTTATTTAGTTTTAAGAATTCTTAGTCTATGCCTTCAGGGGTATGACATAAGCCCCAGTATTTAATTCTGTACACCGGAGGGGGGGGGGAGCAGGTGTTGGTTTCTTGGTTCTCAAGGGGACACTTTAAGGCTGCAATTAATGATATAAGTTGCTAATTGTTTTAGTGGGGCCAATCCTTGACAGCTATCATTACTTTTTGTCACGATCCATGTGTGGTGTCTGGGCTTGTGAGAGGGAGTCTAGTATGCGGAATGATAAATAGCATTAAGCGTCAAGTAAATAAACAAATATAAATGTAAGCATCTCCTGCAGGATCTGTGTCTACGCCTGGTCTGATGGCACACGTGAGTAAGCGGATCCAGGAGCAGAGATGAGGACACATACAAACACATAACAAAGATAAAAAAAGAAACATCTCTAGGACTAGAAACTATTTCTAACAACTGAAGGTTTAGTTTATCTTATGGTCGTAAGATGTAAGATTGACACCACTTTATGGTACTTCACATCAGGCAAGCCCTAACAATTATCCCTAATCTAAAAATCATAACACCAAAACTAAAACAGGCGAAACAGATCCAAGTTCCTTATATGTAGCGGAAAAGGCAGGTTAAATACAAGGAACAGAGAACCACATACTAAGGGAACTGGATGCTTTGGCTGTGCCCTCAAAGCTGTCTGTGACAAGTCTGGGCAGAAAGAACCAGCAGAAGCTAATGTATTAGAGGTATGGCAAGGCAGGGGTTTGGTATACAGTAACAGTATGCTGTCCAATTTCATCTTTACCCTTTGAGACAGACCGGAAGCCCAGACCCCTGAGACCTACCTCCGCATGGGTCTGAATTAAAGTTCCCAAGATATTGAAGCTTTCATTAATCTTTCCCCATCCTTGGAGAATCCAAAGTCCCATACTGATTGACAAAACTGTAATCTATAGCACAGAGGAAAGATGTTCACAAGACTGGTTAACAGGTGAGAAAGAAAGTAAAAAAAAAAAAATTCACATTTTTTTCCTGGCTTCCTTGCATATTGGTAAAAGATGGGGGAAAAAAAACAAAATAAGGATAATTTGGACACCATTCTGATGAGCATTTGCTAAGCACACAAATGGGAATTTACCTTCAGGTCTAAACTAAATGTCTCATTTATTGTGGCTATGGTTTTTATGACATTATCTGCTTATAATAATGTCACAAAATACATCCTCTTTGGTGCAGAAAATACTGAAAAGCCTTTGATATCTAAGATTTACGCCATAACCAAAGGGATTTTGTACCTTCTAGATCAAAGCATTTTTAAATGTCTGTTAATCTGTATTTATCCTTTCGTGAACCTAAAAGAAATTATATTTTATTTTTTTAAGGACACATTAAAAAGAGGGGGATAAAAAGAAAAAAATATAAAGTTTAGCGTGAGAAATCCCCCACTATGACTTATACAGGGCTATCTTGGCTCATCTTGCTGGGTATGGCCACTGCTCTTTATAAAGCAGATACGACGTTAAAGGTCAAGGTAGGTATCATTCCTACACACTAAAACGAAACATATGGTAACCAATGAGCACATGAATGAGAACCAGGAACCACAAGGCTACAGATAAGTGCCGTGGATGAAATTTTGCTTTTGTCTGAAAAAGGTTCATTGATTTTTTGGGGGTTTTAAAAAAATGTATTTATGTAATAAATTACATAGTTACATAGTTACATAGTTACATAGGCTGAAAAAAGACATGCGTCCATCAAGTTCAGCCTTTCCTATATCTGTTAATTTGTTGCTGTTGATCCAAAAGATGGCAAAAAACCCCGGCTTCGCTCTTTCCAATTTTGCACTAACCAGGGAAAAAAATTCCTTCTTGACCCCAAAATGGCAGTCAGATTTCTCCTTGGATCAATAAGCTGTTTCCCCATAATTAAAGATTATATCCCCGAATATTATGTTTTTCCAGGTATCCATCCAGTCGCAGTTTAAACGTCTGTACAGACTCTGATAAAACTACCTCTGCAGGCAGAGAATTCCACATCCTTATTGTCCTTACTGTAAAAACCCTTTCCTCTGCTTTAGTCTAAATCTCCTTTCTTCCAGTCTAAACGCATGACCGCGTGTCCTATGCATAGTCCTGTTTATGAACAGATTTCCACACAATGGTTTGTATTGGCCCCGAATATATTTATATAACGTTATCATATCCCCTCTGAGGTGACGTTTTTCTAATACAATACCTTTAATTGTCCAAATACCTTCCTTATAAGCAAATGCATGGCCTTGTGAAAAGATAATTGCACAGTCTACATTCCATCACTAATGCTAATATACAATATAAATTTCATTTTAAATATAAAATATAAGAAACCAATTTAATAGAATCGGGGTTTTTTTAGTTCGCCAGTTGCAGTCATTCAGGATGTAAAGTGACAATTTACGCTATCTCCAATCTATTTAATCCTGTTAGAATTTGCAGGACGACACGGTTATAAATTGGCAAATTCTGCATTAGTGGCTATTTTTTTTTGCCGGCAGATGTTGTATATTGTGAATCTTTTTTCAATTTCTCTCTTTTTTTCCTGGCTGCTGCCTATAAAACAAGATTTTTCATTTAGATTGAAAACACATTACTGTACCAAGATAAGGTCATCACTTTTTAAGCGTAATGCAATTTCAGTAATAAAATAAATTTAATAGTGTGCATAAAAAAAACTTTATGCGGATTAAACACTTTTAATTAATCCTATCATTTCACACAAGAAATATAGAAAGTCTGGATCCGCAAGCCTCATGACCAGCGGAATAGTTATTTACGAATGTTATTTAATATTGCAATTGGAAAAAATACTAATTGCATATCTGAGGTAAAAGGACACTTGACCCTCGTAAATCTCTCAACAAATTCTTAACATTATCTAATACTGAGTGAAGGTTGTGGAAAGACGCCTTGAATTGTTGGAGTTCGCACTGACTGGAACTTGTAGGGATTTATAGTCAATAACTGAGGTTCGTCAGCGAATCCTATTTATTCCTAGTGTTTACTTTCAATTAAATCACTGGATCTACTCAAAAATCACTAGTCGGAGGGGTTTACTAATGCTTATCTTTATTCAACAGGAACAGATATAGGGAAGCATGTAAAGCTATGTAGATGTATGTGTATATTAGCTCATAATTACCTTCACAATATATAGTATGTCCAAATAATAATAATAATAAAAAATGATATTTTTGGAAATATTTAATTTATTTTTGTATTTAGCATTGCCAAAAAGTTTATAAAATATCAATAAAGCACTTTTACACTCAAAATAAGATTTATTGTGAACCAAAAAATTGGCAAAAAAAAAAATCTGTCCATCCTGGGTTTTTTTTACACCGACTGACAGTAGAAATGTATCTAAAAAATATAATCTCACCAAATAAATTCACAAAAAAAGGCCTTGCAATAACTTAAAAAAAATACGTATTTTCAGAAATTGTTTTATGTGCTTTGATTTTGCTTTTATTTCTAAATCACTAATAACCCCCTATCAATGCGATCATATTTTTTTTTACTTGAAACTCTTGTTAGACTGGAAGAACATTCATTCCTTTGATGTTTATATCTGGCTTGAAGGTAGAGTATATTATAATTTCTGTTTTAATCTTTTTGTTTGTGTACTACTGATGATGAAAATAGCTGTTAGAATTTGCATGCTCCTGGTTAGCCGCAATGTTACCTATTTACATATTTAGGATGGTTTTATGAGCAATGCTTGGCCCAGAAAAAAATAAGGAAGAAATGCACTAAAAAAAAAACAAAAATAAGCTTTTATAAAAGAAAGAACGTTATCCGTTGTTTCAGAATATTATACAATAGATATTCCTTTTTATGCCTTCTCATTTGGAATTTTCATTATTGGTTAGTGGAAAAGAAGATCATTGGATTTAAATAGTAAAATATACGCACAGCTTTAATATCATCAATGAGAAATCTAGTACAAATCATAACTTGTGTCCAAAATTATTGAAGCTCATTATAAAAGCAATAAACTTAAATGACAGGTTTATAATAATCCCGTGCCACAAATGGTGTACACATACAAGGCGATAAATAAAGTAGATTTGCTTTACTTTCTTTGTGGTTGTAACGGTAGAAAGTAAAAGCTGAAATCTATACATTTGAAAACTATATAATTTCTATTGAAAGAGTTGATATTCAAACCATTAAATATGTATCTAAAGCAGCTGATGGATTATGTTACATTTTTATTTCATTTCTACTCAAGATGAAGCACTTGACCCTTGAGTTGAGTTAAGCTCATAGTATCTAGCTTTAAGTGAGCTGGTCACTTGAGTTGAAATCAAGCGATGGCTTTAAATTCCCCACACTTTATGGAGTATTACATACACGATCACTTTGTACAGAAGGGATTAATGCCCCCCCTTTATTGTCCTACTCAGTGAGCAATGGGGTAGGGTTAGTATCTCAGGTTGAGGTCTTCCCATGCTATTCCCATATATTGGGAAATAAGAGCATGTCCAGGACCTAACAACCATCCTCCATCCCATGTTGATGGTTAGAAATGATAAATAATAGGTATTCAATAAGTTTGTTATAAAATAGGGGTTACTGTATCGTTCCTTGTTCCAGTATTTCTTCTCCTTTCAAATATAGTTCCCTAAAATACTCTTATGAATATGTTTATGTACTTGGAGGTCCCCATCATATCCACCTTATCTGAAGTGTTAGATAATAAAGCATATTTATTAATTTAAATGTGGTATGTTCCCACTTTTCATAATAAACTCTGTTAACAAATTATTTTATTAGGGTATTTCGTAATTTATTATGGAAATCTTTGTATGTATTTTTTTTTCCGTATATTTTGCCAATGGATGTTTCCATCAACCTTATACATTATACCATGAATTTTAATTTACAATTCAGGATTATATATTATTAAAATGCAATGATAATTACAGAAATGAATAGCAGAAAGTGTAATTTTGGTAAGCAGTCATTAGCATAATTGCATCTATTTAGTCAGTATGATCTTGGTGAACAATTATCTATGATTTCCTCATTATTTATTCACTTTACCTTTACATTTCTTAATATAAATGCTCTTCTATTCCATTTTATTTTAATTATATGGGTTTAATTCTACCACCGTTTTGTGTACCTTAACTTCCCTGCATATATATATTATATATATATATATATATATATATATTTATATAAATTCCGATAATTGTGGAAATTAAGCTCTAGTTAAGCTCTCTTTTATCTACTTAAGGAATGGATGATACATCTGAATCTTATTCTTACCACTATAGCATATAGCAATTACGTTAAACTGTTATAATTATGAGAAAGCCTTATTTATATTATCGAAACTAATAAAAACTTTTTTGAAAGCCACTTCTCTAGGAAGTTAACAGCCACTTGAGATGTGTTTTTGTTTAGTTATATTGGCTTTTCTTTTCTTGTCAGATTATCAATAAGACGAGCACATAATTGGAGCAACAAATAATATTATTATTGAAAATAAATATGTTATGCCTGGTTATGACGGAGGGCTACATCTTAATATTGATCGAGAATTAATGGCATGATAGTATTTTAATGTTGTATGCATCTCAATGCATTTCTTTACATGCAACTATATGTTATTTATTCATATGGTAATAAATAAAAATTGCCTTTAGTGTTTTCGGCAGGGATTATTTCATCTGGGTCATATTTGTTTAGATGGTACGGATTAAAAGGTTCAAACAATTATTGGGTTATAATGAGGGTACAAATGTTTGATTATATGCATCGTGTGATCGGGTGCCCGTATATTAGAGAGATGTGCTGTTGAAAGCGATTGCCGCAATGACCTGTTGAGATTTCTGAACAGTCAAGGGAATTACATTGGGGTTATGTATGAAAAGTGATTTTGTTGTAAAGGTTACAAATGGGGTCTTATCACCATAGTAACAAATGGCTTGGTCCAACCATAAGGAAAATAACATTTGCTTCTATGTGACACCTTTTCAACTTTACACATGAATATTTTTACATACATAAAAATACATTCATAACTTTAACTTTTACGGCCGTTGGGAAGCAACAGCTTCAGAAACA
The DNA here is from genome assembly GCA_009364415.1 of Spea multiplicata. Lineage (NCBI taxonomy): Eukaryota > Metazoa > Chordata > Amphibia > Anura > Pelobatidae > Spea > Spea multiplicata. The sequence continues at coordinate 149,784 of VKOC01016412.1, forward strand.
CTAAACCGGTTACCGAAGGAATGGCATTGTTGGAATAGTAATGGCTGGATGGTTGAGTGATGGTTCACCATGTGCCTCGACCAAATTCAGGACATGCGCCCATCGGCGCTCATCAACATTCATATTGTTTTCCTGCAAAACGTTTCAAAGGATTTTTATAGCGTAAAAATCCAAAAGGTACCTCAGATATTAGGCTGGCTTCTGTTTCCACAGAATAAAATGTCCATTAATATATATATATATATATATATATATATATATGCATTTGGCGAGATTGTCTAGCAAATTTGCACGTTTTTATTAAAGCTATACTTTTATCGAGCCATAACAATAAAATGCTTTCGTTAAACCAACACATATCTAGATGCACACATAGGAGCTATAACAATAAAGGGAAAAAATAGCATTGTTTTTTTCCTTTTTTTAAGAACCAGTATATATTGAATACTGGCTTTTAAAGTAAGCGTATAATATGATTTATATTATATACATACAGTTAATTACACTTTAAGGTTGCATCCGATTAAGTACAGATAGTGTCCATGTGAGCTGCTCCATATAACGCTACGATGTATCGTTACCACGTGTTCTATTTTCTGTTCGGCAGAATCCCCCTTAAAAGTGTTTGCCCCCTTTTTCTACACCTCAGCTAAATGCTCTGCAGGAAACCTGTTCACTTTTTGCATAAATGACTTAATATTACCAAAAAGAAAAATTGTAATATTTCACTGGGTTACAAAATAAACATGCTCCCCTTTCCCTGTGTCATTAATCCTAGAACAGAACATTAACCTTGCCTTCTTAGCCTTATTTCCTCCTGAAAATGGAATCATGTCTGTATGGTTTTGAATATTATCTTGTAAACATTGCGCTGATGGAAAAATAAGATAAGAAAGACATTTTTCTGTATTTTGCTGACACCTGCTGTCCTATAACAGTAATACTTTTAAACTGGTATATGTAGCTTGTATGCCAAAACTCAGAGGGCCGAATTCTGTCCTGGTGATATAACATAATTAGTCAAATTGCAATCTTCCCATACTTTACAATGTAAAAATATGAACATGAAAACAGATATATTGGCCAAGATTCAATAACTGATATAAAATACTGTATATAACTATCTTTAATCTATGTTTTCATTGCGATTTTTAGGATGATTGCTATTCAATTACAAATGATAGAGAATTGTCCCCGTTATTTTCTTTTTATTTTGTTTTTTCCTGCAAGTGGTATTCTAAAGCCATATGAAATTGCATCCATTTATGAGTCTCTGTGCCTGTGATCAGCTTTACTGATCAGCAGTGGCGTCGCAATTGCCCCCCCTAGCTTATTCCTTGCCCCCTCTGTTGCCCCCCAGCCGAATTTGGAATAAAGTCGCAATGCGACTTTAAATCCCGTTTTTTTTAATTATTTGTTTTTTTTTTAAAATTTGGAGGAGAGAGAGGGTGCAGCCCGCGTAAGATCGGCAGCCAAGGCAACCGATCTTACGCGGGCCGCACCTCGAGCCCTGCTACTTACCTGTGGGAGGGTCTTCTGCACTGTATACAGGAAGCGGAAGCCAGCAGAGAACGCAGAGGGAGGCCGCGCCCCCTGCTGAAGTCTGTGAGCGGCATCGAGGAGCTGCAGTGCAGGTAAGGGGGTGGGGAGGGTGTTTGAATGAGTGGGGAGGGTGTTTGAATGAGTTTGAATGAGTATGAGTGTAAGTGCTGGAACCTAGGCATGATGGGACTGTGATTGCTGCTAGCAATCACACTCCTATCATGCCAAGTCAGCCAGTACATGCTGGGGGCAGCTAGCTAGGTTTCAGCATGTAGTGGCTGACTTGGCATGATAGGAGTGTGATTGCTAACAGCAATCACAGTCCCATCATGCCTAGGTTCCAGCATTACTGGTTGGATGTGTAAGTGCTTGAACCTAGGCATGATAGGACTGTGATTGCTGCTAGCAATCACAATCCTATCATGTCAAGTCAGCCAGTACATGC
>VKOC01016413.1:0-23966 GCA_009364415.1 Spea multiplicata
TTTTATTTAATGTGGCCTATTATATTGCAAAGAACAACAGGCCATACACAGACTTTGAAGGGTTGTTAGAGTTGACAGGGAAGTTAGGAGTTGCTGTGAGAGAGGAGTATGCGAATGATAAGAGACGCAAAGAATTTATCTCACATAAAGCAGCTTTAATCAGGAAAAGAACTCACCTGTGAGCTAAAAGAGTCAAAATATGTTAGTTTGATGCTAGATGGATCAACTAACAAAGCAGGAGTAGAGGAACTAATACTGTATGTCAGGTATATCAAGAACAATGGCGTCAAAGAAGTTGTTCTGTCAGTCCTACCTCTTGATATGGCTACTGCAGATGGGTACTTAGAAACTATTACTAAAGATCAGAAGATGCATGGTCTCCTAGACTGGCTTTCTTCAAGCCACCTGATTGGCATTGGTACAGATGGTGCTGCCAGCATGATTGGGGCTGAAAATGGACTGGTGCAGAAAATACGTCAAAACCTGACCCACGTAATTGGCATTCACTGTGTTGCTCCCCAGGGTCTTACAGGGCCGACGGGGGACAGCTACACAGTACGCGTACCCAACTTCCGGTGCTGGCACTTCCGCCGTGGGAAGTGCCGGGAAGGAAGATTGTTAGCGTACATCGCGCAGACATTCACCGGCTGCGGCGATGCAAGCGTTAACAACCTCCGCTGCCAGCACGTCTGCACGATGCGCTTTAACAAACTCCCGTACCAGGATTCCCACCGTGGGAAGTGGCGGCAGGGGAGGCTGCCTGAGCGTATTGGAGAGTAGGATGCGGGTCCCCTGCACCGCTGCGGGGGATCTGTATCCTAACCCCGCTGCATGTCCTGGGCGTCAGGACCCCGAATATAGGCCGCACCCCCACTTTAAAGGCTTAAAGTGGGGGGGGGAGTGCGGCCTATATTCGAGCCAATACGGTATTAAGAACCTCTTCCTTTTATTTTAAAGGGAAGACCTTTTCTTAAGCACAATCGAGTTGCATGTGAAAAACACGATATCGTCATTAAAATCACTCAAAGATGCACCAAAACAGCATGAGGAGAGATTCATGACAGGAACATCACTTAAAGGACTCTATCAAAACGTACAGTTACTTGGGCTCAGCAATACTGTGACTTCATCAATCCAGCAGGAAAAAGAGAATCTGAGTAAACATGCTGTAAAAATACCTGGAAGAGCGATTTCTGGGTGGAAGGAGTATTGAAAGCTCCGCTGCAGTGTTTGATACCTTTGCCTGGCCAGCAGGAACAGCATTACAAGACTATGGTGTGGATGACATTACAGCTTTGGCTCAGCATTTTCAGAAACAACTATCACCACCTGAAATGCATGCATTCGCTCCTAAATGAGTGGTATGAATTTAAGGTCCTTGGAAAAGGAAAGAAACTGAGTGAGCTTCTGGATTTGGCACTCTCCTATACTGAGAGGTTTCCAGTTTTGGGAAACTTGTTATCCATTGTGTCTGTGCTACCTGTCTCAACCACATGTTGTGAAAGAGGGTTTAGCTCAAGGCACCTGATAAAAAATAAGTTCAGATCATCAATGCAAGAAGAAAGTTTAGGTGATTTGTTAATGATCAGCATGAATGGGCCATCAGTGAAAACGTTTGATCCTGCAAAGGCTGTGGGCCGTTGGTACTTTAGTTTGAAAAATAAAAGGCACGTCCATGGCCACAAAAAGCCAAGTGAAAAACACTTAAGATATTATATAGAAAGTTTGGTGTCACATGAGAATATATTAAATTATCTGCATACCCTTAATGCCCATGATGTTTGGTTCTGGTGTTTTTTTTACGTGTAAATTTAAGATCTGTTACTTTTGTTGAAAATAAAACTTTAGTTTTAAAAAAAAATCCTGGCTCCTAACTTTTTTAGCTGTCTCCTAGATTCAAAACAAACTTGTCAAGCCCTGCGTAAAGTAATATACATGCTATTCACTAAACAGTATGTAGAATACTATGCAGGTTTATCTTCATAACACTCCGGGACTCCCATTTAACGTCTCGTCTCTGTGGAGAAACCTTTTTAAATCCGTCTCTCTCTGTTGCTGTTATTATTATTTAATGCCGCGGAGTAATATTAATACACGTGATGTTCCTTTCATTCTCTAACAGGCTCCGTACAGAATGTCACTGCTGTCCTTCATGGAACCGCCGTCCTTCCCTGTTCAGTCCCATTTATATCTGGCACAGAGGATCTGCTGGTGTCATGGGCGAAGAAGATCGGCAAAAATCAATCCTTGGTGCTTCACGCCTTTAATAAAGGACAATTCGATTTAACGCACCAGGCTCCTCAGTACGGAGGCCGCACCAACATGTCTCCTGACTTATCTAACGGGAGACTGGACCTGACTCTGACCCACGTGGAGCATCCTGACGAAGGAGTTTATGTCTGTCACGTGACCCATCCAGCCAATTACAGAGACATCGAGGTCGGACTGACGGTTATTGGTAAGTTGGAAAATGTGCTGTAATATCCGGCAATTCTACAAACTAAGAGGAGAGTAGAAATTGTGTAAACAAATAATAAATAACATATAAACTTATGGTTTACCCGGTTGTCTCTACCTGTACAATGTCCTGTTACGCCAACTTGTGTAATGCATACATGGACTTGCTACCTGGTAGAGATGGCATGGGCAGTTTCAGTATGAGAGGGGTTAATTTTATTGTATAGGCATGTGGTGCCAAATACAATAAAAAAAAATGTGGTAACATTTAAAAATAATTATGCAGTGATGTCACTAGATGAACCATCCAGTACCAGCAAAATGTGTAAAAAAAATATAAAAAAAGTATTAAAAAAATAAAATAAAAAAATAAAGTTTATTATTTTGAGCAAGTGCTAAAATTTCTCAAAAATCTCAACAAAGAGTTAAAATAAAAGCACTTCAAATACCCAAGGGGTGTCTAATATAAAAAAAATGGCTGATGGGGTAAATTGGAGTGGCCTAGCTAAAAGATAGGGCATAGGTACAGACTGACCAAAATGGAGAAAAAAAGCGCACTTCCCAAATGTGGCATTTTAAATCTGAAACAACCCGACAAACCAATGCATGTCGGGTATCACTGCACTCAGGAGATGTTCCTGAACACACATTGGGGGGTGTTTGACAGTGACATATACCAGGACCTGTATATCTATAACTAAAGTGCAATTTGTGTGAAAAAAATTACTATTACAAAGTTTGACAAAGTGTAGTTGTATAATTGGTGCATGGAAAGGGTTAAAATAACAGCATTTGGAATACCCTGGGGTGTCTAGTTTTCAAAAATATATGGTTTGAATGGGTTAAATTGAGTTAACCGGCTTCAAAGATGTTCCAAAGAGGAGATGGAGGCAGACTGACCAGATTTGTTAAAAAAGATTTGGAAATCATAAAACGCTGCTTGTACTTATTGCCCTATAACTTACAAAAAACAGCAAAAAAACATAAAAACATTGGGTATTTCTAAACTCAGGACAAGTAGTAGAATCTATTTAGCTAGTTTTTTTAATTGCTTTTTTAGGTGAGTAAAAGATTTTTCAAATAAAAGTCATAAAATGTGTTTTTTTTCAATTTTTCACCATGTTTTTATTATTTTTTTTATAGTAAATAAGATGATACGATCACAATAAAGGTATCTGAAGAAAGCCCATCTTGTCCTGAAAAAAACAATATATAACTTATGTGGGTACACTAAATTGGTCAGGAGAAAATTACACCTGAACACAAGCACCACAAAAGTGTCAACACAGCCTCGGTCCCACAGGGTAGAAAACGAAAAATGAGCCCGGTCCTTAAGGGGTTAACACAAACTAAATCCGATATTGATATTTTGTCTTATAAATTAATAAAATATGAATGGATAAAGCCTACCAAAAGAAAATAGCAAAAAAGGCATGACATTTAAGAACAAACTGCCGTACCTTCTTAACCAAAGGTCGCACACATAATAATAATATGTCAACCGCCACAGACTTCCCTTTAATATGCAGAACATCCATTTAATTAGGACATCTAATCGGATTTTATCTATGTGTACACAGATAAAGTTCTTCTAAATTACAGCATTATTACATCTTGAAACAAGTTGAGAGTGGAATGCTGCTGTTTGAACACAGGTGTAAAACATCCTAGTTATTGGAATGCTTCCTGAGGACAGATCTGGGGAACACGGCGATGGGGTTCTCACCTTTAGTTGCAAATCTCATGTGGAGCTGATTTCCTTTAGCTATCTTCACAGAAGGTCTGAGATCATTTTGTAGTAAAGAATCCTCCTCGGCCTGGGAAAGTGTGTCCAGCTGCAGGGGGAGATGTGCATGAATGAGAGATTTGGGTGGCACTTCACATCAATTAACCTTTTTAGGGTCCTTTCAAGGGCCAACTCAGGCCTTATCCACCGATGAGGGGGTGAGGCGCCGAGTGCTTTAACACTGGGTGCTTCCACAAATTGTTCAACAATAGCTGTTCTCCCCATAAGTGAGGGAACAAAGGGAATAGCCAAAGCTCACGGGGGGGGGGAACCAAACTGATGTCTACTAGTTGTTATTTGAAAACACGGGAGCCACAAACACACATTAATCAATGGATATGAGATTAATTTGTGTCTGGAGTAAGAGACTATTTATCCTACATTATAGAGCCACAGGAAAAACATTCTGTGAATTAAGAAAATGTTACACATATATTTGGGTTACAATTGTCCGGTATCTCTGTGTTGCCTAGATGATTTAGCTACATATAGAGAACTCCCCGGCACTTCTGGTACTGTTTGTGTGCGTGTGCGTATGCGTGTCCGTGTGGGTGCACGTGTTATCACTGGATGTCAAACAGAATTGCAATCACTGGTATTCATACAGTGCTCAAAGGTTTCTTTTCAGTCTCTTCTTCTGCTTCACTGGGATTCTCCTCGTCCACTTCCCCTTCTTCAGTCTCCTCCCCAGAGCTGTCATCAAATCTGTCTAGATAGGGAAGGAAAAAATGCATTTGCAGAGTTTCAACATCTTCCAAAGTGGAATTATGCAACATTAGCCTCTTTTTCCCATTGGAGATTTTTGCCTCAACTATCCAAGAATCAAGTTGACTTGGCAAATCGAATAGATTTAAGATTAGGGATTTTGGGGCCAAACACAATCAGTAGTACTAACAGCCGCTATACCATTGTTGGATTTCTTACTGAACAGAAACACATTTGCATCCAATACACAGGGTTCACAACTATACTGGCTTTGTCTACGGATATACAGATTTACTAACCATATGACTAGTATTTTTTTTTTATATAAATATATGGGAGAAAAAGCCATTTGCCGTTTACCCTTTTTGGATTTGGTGGAGGTGCTTTCTTCATTCTTTTTGCTTTTACACTTTTTGTCAGTCGGCACAGTGCTCAGGTTTAACAGAGCCCGTGTAGCGGTCATTTCATCGAGCCACACAACATTACCTGAGGGGCAAAAACATTGTTTGAAATGTTAGCATGTGATCTCTTAAACATTGAATCGCCACCCAGTTGAGTCACATACACAAATCAGTAAGTGTAAAACATATATATACATACATACATACATACATACATGAGAACATGGCTTGGGGGTTACAATGCACTGACAAACCTTCATACATAGCAATAATTTTGCAGGCATTCCAGTTAATCCGTTAAGGGTATGTTATAAAAAGTAAAAAACATAACTTACAGGAGGAATCATCCAGCCATTCGATAAAGCCTGGTGGATACTGCTTAAAGAAACCAAAGATATCCTGTGTGCTCATATCGTCTACTCCACATACGTAAAGAGCTTCCAAGCGGGCTTTGGGAATTGCTGATAGAGAAGAAAGAAAAAAAAAAACGTTTCAAATTCCCACTTAAAGCATTCAATATTCAGTCATGAGGATGAGATTAATTACTAAAACTCTTTAGGGAACAGCCAAGTCTATAGAGACCCAGCCTAGCAACACAAAACATTTTTTATTTGATTTAACATTTTCTTTTTTTTATACAAGAGAAGAAAAAAAACCAGACATTTAAAAACAGGAAAAAAGGGGGCGTTTCGGACAAGGCACAGCAAAATGCCATATGGCATACATATAACACGGTGCATATTGCATAGGGATCTCTTATATTAAAAAGAAACATAACATGCAGCAGATTTAACTGTAATGATTTCCTTTGGGATCATATAAAGAAGGTTGAATTACCCAATGTGAATACACTCAGTTTACACAAACAAAATGTTTGGCCGCAGCCTAATTTGGCGTCTAGAGAGCCGCACTGTATATTCCTCCTCTTATTAAACAATACAATCAATAAAAATATTGACTTATTTGAAGCATCTTATCTAGATATTTGGAACGCCTATCACTCTTGAACCATCTAGGATGCTATAGAAAGAGCGTAGGTTTCATTGAATTCATTATTTTATTTTTTTGTATAAGTGGATGCACACGGAGCGCTCTGTTCGGAGCTTTGGTACCTTTTTTAATCATTTCTAGATCCAGCACAACATTCCTTTGATGGTCTGTGTCCTCGGCACGGAAATGGAAGCGCTTTGCTCTCTGCTCCTTCTTCTCAATGGCTTCCTGGTAAAATAAATAAATAAAGAATGGTGCCAACATGATGCAAATGGAGATCCCATGTCAGCAATGTGATATACCGCAATATCTGGCCCAAAGGAGGACTCAGATGGGAAACGAGGAAGCCTGTTTTGGAAAAGGTCCCCAGATCAGTAGCCGTACCTTAGAAGTGACATCAATCCCAGTGATAAAAGTGCCAGCCTTATTTTCATAACGTCTACTGGAGCCCTGAAAATAAAACAAACAGTAATAACAAAGAAACACGTATAACGATCATAACGCAAGACATGCCGTGGAGGAGGCCGTTTAACCACATCCTAGCCGAAAGCACCACACACAGTCACCACACAGAGTCAGCTGTATTCGGTGGAAGGGGTCTTGAGGGGGTCATTTGCTCTATATTTCAGAAACTACATAGAGAAAGGCTTGTGCTTCCAACTGAACAAATAAATATTTACACCGACCCAGCCAACATAAAATGCATACTTTACACTTTTCTAACTCATTTTGTGGGAACACATTTATAGCACTACACAGTGTATACATATTGATTAGAAATAACATCTAACACACAATGTAACATCGTAAACTACCACAAGGATCTGCAACAAGTGTTCATTCGCTGTAATTTGAATCTAATGACGGCTGCATGTAATCATGAACATTCAAGCGCGAATGACATCATACAATAACGGTGACAGGAGTGTTTACGCATCATTCAAAAAGGTACATCTACTGATTTCTCTTTTCCAATATTTAAATATTAAGGTTACGATTCCCTTTTGTTGCAGGTAGTTCATTTTAGTAATTAACTGATGTAGACAATGAGAAGACGAACTGGTATAAGACCAGCGAGCAGTAATCTAACCTAAAATGCCACATTCTGTCCATAGAGGAACCAAAAGGGCAGCCATTGCTGTTTCTCAGGTATCAGAGAATGAAGCTTTACCAAAATCCGAGTAACATTTCACTTTAAAACACTATTGGGTGACACGTCCCCGCGGGTGTACAGGAGTGCGATTCCCCCAATCTCTCCCCAAAGCCAGCAGCGCCACGGCGAGGTCATCAGCGCCACGGCGAGGTCATCAGCGCCACCTTCATTGAAACGCTATGCAGTCCTGCAGAGCGTTTTCCCAAAGAAACATGCGCTGCTATAGATGAGGAGATGTTTTTTGCTGCGACTGTTCTTGAAGGAACCAAGAGGGACAATAAAGTTCCCTTTTTCTGGCCATTACAGACTAATCATAGTAGATGATTTGATCCAAAATATTTTATTCCATCCAATTAATTATACATTACAAAGTGACTTCTCCCTCCAGGATGACCTGGGTTGCCCCCCCCCCCATTATTATTATTAGGGGTACTTTTAATATTTCTACTTTGGTGCATTTTAAGATTATGGAACTTGTAGATCACTTGCTACACTTGGGGGAGAACACTGGAGATGTAAAAGGACATCTTTAACCAAATTACTTCTAAGCGTTTCAAGATGTGGCATCAATCATTTCTTACATTTAACTGCAATTCTAATAAGAAAAAGATCTGTGATCATTAATAATAATTTGTCGCTACGAGATGAATGAGCGGTGAGGAGACGGACTCGCGTTATTATTGGTGGCTGTAGATAAATGACTAGTTATCTATTCTGTGGGCTCAGAAACCCACTAGAGGCCCGATTATCCCCGGCCTCCCCTTCAGGAAACACCCCCAGCACGTACCGACACAACCTCTCGCGGCGACTTGCCGTCCGGTGCGGTCTCCACCTCCCCCTCTTCTACCTCCATAGGCTCCGGTTCCAAGCCCCCTCCTGTTTTCACAGAGACTCGCAGTCCCCGAACCGCCGCCATCCCAGCTACCGAGCGCCGCAGGCACAACGACAGACGACGCTAAGACCCAGTTTACTCTTCCGCCCGGCAGTCATAGAGTGTTAGACAGGGCTAGACGGGACTCAACACATGACCTGCAGGTGAAGGGATTGCGGCCATCTTGGTTGTGGAGATAAGCCAGAACGCACTTGCGCGTAGAAACACGTGGTTACGGAGTCACGGTGGAGTCTGGTGTGCATAAGGGGAAAATAATAGAAAGGGCAACTTCCACCCATATTATAATTACTAATGACGTTTTAAAGAAACCGTGCTTTCTGTGTAAAAAAATGTTTTCAAAATGTGCATAGTTTATGTTTTCTGTTATCTGAGGCCAATTTAATAGGCAAACACAGTGCTGTGGTAAACAATAGCTATTAATCCCAGAGGGACCCTCTGACTTTTGTTAAAGTGCACAGAGGGAAAAGGCTTTATTAGATAAATGTGTCCTAATTTGCCCTGTATCAGGGTCCTTGCAAAGGGTGGGCTAAGCGGCAGAATGTATTTATGTGGGCAGACTCAAATGGGCCCTCAGTATACTCGCTGCCTCTTACTTCATACCCTTTATGAGGATACAATCAGGACCGCAGGATTGTGAAACCAATTCCTACCTCTATCCCGAGAAGCAGAATAGAGGTAGAGTTTGGCGAGACAGTTGGGAGGTATGCTTATGGGCCCCACGCTCCCACTTTTTTCTGCACCCAGGTGCCCCTTATAACTGAGGTGCCCGGTGGGCCTCATAACAAATGTTACATGACAGCAGGTGACTAAGAACCATTTGGCCCATCTTGTTTTACTATTTTCCTGTTGAAATGGCTCAGACCTTAATAAGCACCTGGTCAGATTCAGGCTAGCTTTATGCTTATCACAAAACTTCCTTACGTTACATCTAAGCCTTTGACCCTCTAGGTTTGGATTATAACCAACCATTCTAACATTTCTATTTCTTCTACTTTAAATCCCTTTCTGTAATAAAAAAAAACCATATCATATCCCCCACTCTCTTCTTTCCTTCCAGAGATGATCTTCTTTAATCTTTTGTGATTTTACCATTTTAGTAGCCCTTCTCTGATCTCTCTCCAAAATGGCAATATCCTTCTGGAGATGAGGGCTGACCAGAGATCTGTATTGTGGCATAAACACTTTCTAATATTAATGCCTCTAGATATACATGCATCCCGCTTGCATTTCTATCACTTGGCATTGCCTGTTTACCTTTAGGCCCACAGAATTAATTACTCCTAATCCCTTCTCAAAATGAAAATACCAAGGGAGCACCCAGATTTGAACCAGGGACCTCTCGATCTGCAGTCGAATGCTCTACCACTGAGCTATACTCCCTGAGTGGTGGTGGTGGGAGAGGGACAGTATTTGAATTTGTGTGTATACGCACACACTTTCCGTGTGCGCTATAGGTATTTTTTCCCATTCATCCAGTAGAGCATTTGTGAGGTCAGGCACCGATGTTGGCCTGGATCGTTCCAGTTCATCCCAAAGGTGTTTGAGGACAGGACTCTGTGCCGTCAGTCAAGTTCTTCCACACTGAACTCATCCAACCATGTCTTATGGACCTGTTGCCCTGGTTTGTCCTTGGTTCCAAGAAGACAAATATTGATATGTAGGTTAATGCGGCCACCAGGCCCCTCGCCTCCCTACCCCAGTAATTAACATACTTCACTAACATACGCAGCTTGCCTGTAGCTGTAGGCCTTACTTGCCTCAGTTAAGGTTAGTCAGTCAGTTGCTGTTTGCCAAAAGGCGTGTCCAGCCTGTCCTGGTGTGTGTGTGTTTGGGTGTTGGTGTGGCAGAGCCTGTCCTGGTGCGCGTGTATGTGTTTGGGTGTCTGTGTGGCAGAGGCTGTGCTGGTGTGTGTGTTTGGGTGTCGGTGTGGCAGAGCCTGTCCTGGTATATGTTTTCGGTCATCTGTTTCCTGGCACTTTACTTTCTGTAGGAATAAATGGAACTATTTATATTTACTTATCCAGAGATAAAACGCCCTCCTGAATTTGTAGTAAATTCAGAGGACAAAATTTTCTAGGCCCAGAAATCAGTGAGAGGAAAAGTAAAGGTTTTGTGTTATTTGCTCTGTTTCAATCTGCATATTTTATTAAAAAGGATTAGTGGCACTAAATTGTGGCTTCAGGCATCCCGTGTATGATGACTTTTTTAGTTTACTGATTACTCCCAATCCCATCACATAAGATTCTATCTTGTATTATATGCTGAGTACTGATGTCATCTTTATCCAGTATACATGGATGCCGAAGAGTTAAGATTCTGTCTATTTTATTTATTTCCATAAAATGGCCACCAAAATCCTCAGCACCAGGCCCGTGATGCTCTTAATTTGGACCTGCCTCCAGTGTGTGCCAGCCACCTTAAATCCAGCTTGTACCCACAGTGTGCTGTTGTCTGCTCTTAATTCGGCCCTGTCTCCAGTGTGTGCCAGCCACCTTAAATCCAGCTTGTACCCACAGTGTGGGGTTGTCTGCATCCAGCTGCAGCAGAAGTTGTATACACGAATCACGTAGACGTCTACACGCTGCCCCGGCTTCATATATATATATATATATACCTAGATAATTCATATTCTCACTTATTTAACAGTTCATTGATAATATGAGGTTTTGGAACTGAGAGTTCTCATTGTATTTTCCCCATAAAATCTAATAGTTCCTTTAAAACAAACACACAAAGTTTGTCTTGTACTGTGCATAATAGTAATAACATGTTATATTCCAGTTGTCCAGTAGAGGGCACATTTTAACCACATATGTTTCATTTGTTTCATTTATACATCTTCTGCAGAACTTGGTCTGAGATTAATTAGCCCTACAATAAGTTTGTTATAAGGGGACACTGACCATTATACACTATGATAAAACATCAAGGTGTATATGATTTTGTTCGTTTTCTTAACTTTTTGTTTGCACAACATTTGTAGGAAGCTTGTGTAAGCAAATTTCCTTTAGCCACATGGAGCAACAAAACAATTGTGGGAAGTGCAATATCAATGTTTTCTCAAAGCCTTGTCCGTTTTGACCATTAGAAGTGTTGAGAGTAATGCTTTATATGCGTTGGTCATACTGGTGTATACTATATGTACTCTGGGGGCAAAGATGGCACAGGGGAGGCTGTTTGGGGTAAAGGTAGTACAGGGAGGTTTGGGACAAAGATGGCACATGCTGTTTGGGGACACACACAGGGTTTGTATGTCTTATTCAGTTGATCTATACCTGCAATGCTATGTTTTCATGTGTTGTTGATTTGATCTGAACTACATGAGAGGAAAAGAGAGGTGTGGCACAGGGTGCCTGAACACCTAAAGCCAGCCCTGAAATGCTTACCCTCACATTCATCTTCTCTGTTAAAAACAAAACAGAAGTATTTAAGTATTTATTTTTTATCCTAATTTATATAATTCCTTTTATTTGTCTTTAGTTAATTATTCCTGTTTTATATTTCTTCTCTCACTTTTATATATATAAAAAAAAAGGTTTTATCATCCTTTTTTTTGTTAACCAGGCAATTTTCTCCTCAGTGTTTGTTTTGGTGCATCTAATCACATGCTTTGCCTCACTAAGCTTAGCTTTAGTTTTGCTCCCATCTTGAGTCTGTTTATAGTTCGTAAAAGCTCATATCTCCTCCTTCTGTAAATTTGCCACATCTGCGGAAACCACAGTATATTTCATTTTTTCTTTAGTCTTATTTTGCAGGATATCTCTTAAATAGCTCCATCTCTCTTGGACCCCATCAGAAGATGTCCAGGCCATTAAAGATACACCTTCCAATCTCTCCAATTTAGAAAATTCACCCTTCTAAAATCGAACAGGTGCATTCAAAGTCAGGAACTAGAAGGTTCAATAGGTAAGTAAAGACAAAAATGACCAGGAAAGAGTCATTGAATAAGATTGAGTACAAAAGTATGGGTACCAGAGATCAAGGAACTGCGTTAATCAATAATGCACAATTCACGTGAAATTAACTCATATCAATAATCAGGAATCCAGGAGGATGTGTAACCATGGTTTGAACAAGTCATAGTTTTGTCAGCAAAATGGATGTTGGAAAATGATCAAGCCCCAGTACGTATAATTCATATATGGTGATCATTCATGGCACTTTGTCCTGCTTTCCAGCTCGTAAATGTATCGCATTTTATTAACGTGTTTGCTCCAAGGATGCAAACTATGTTTTGAAAGATGTAATACTTAACACTTGTTTTCTACTCAATCTTCTAATATGCCAAGGTACTTCCTTCAGACCTAAAAAATAAAAAAAGGTTTACATTTTTTTAATTTTTTTTCGAAAGAAACAATTGCTTAGGTCTCCAGGATATAAATACTTTGCAAAGATCTGATACAGTTCTTGTTATGACAACCGGATTCAAATTCCCCTCAGTTGCTGCCTCACAGACAAACACCGGCGGCCCATGAACTTCATCATGGTCATATTTGTCCTGTGAGGAATGCGGATCAATCACCTTTTTAGATCTTAATGTCCCCATATCCATTACAACATGTTGATTTCCTGCTATTGGCATCTAACTGGCAAAAGATGTGCCTTACCTTTATTGGCAGCTGTTCTTGGAAAATGCACGGGGCAGGACATTTGCTATTGAGTTAGATTACCAGACATCTAGTACGCCACGGGAAGTTCACGAAAGTAAATAGTTGGATTGTAATCATTTATATGCTGTATGTTTCTGATGGTGAAGATAAACCAGCTGCAATAGCGGGTTTTTATACCTGGTATATGCATTGTTTGGATTATTATCCTCACCCAACCATAGGCCATAGGCTTGAGGTAGTTCGACACCAAGGTTAATTTTGTTAATAAGGGCACAAAAATAGATAGATTTACTATTGTGATCGTCCCTGGGAGATGCAGGAGAAGAGACTGAAGTCCAGGCAAAGACTTAACATCTGCAGTGACTTTAGCAACAGGTGTCTCACTAGCTCAATGCGCCATCAAACGCATAGCAATTAATACGTTGATCTCTACAGAGCAGTAGAGAATCCTACATATTTATTTAAGTTAGAACTCCAGGTTGGACTGAGTGCCTTGTCATGCAGGGAAGCACTGGGTTTACGTCATAGAGGACACCATGCCCTAATGCTATATGCATTTCCAGACTGGCTATCTGAGACACTGGGCAAATGCCCGGTGGGCCCCTGGCCGACAGTGCCACACACTCACCCTATCTGCTGCTCCAGAGACATCGGGTGCTGTAGTGTGCGGCCACCAGCTGGATATGCACAACCACACTGTACATGATCATAACAATGTAGTTTGGGCCCATGTATATCCAGATGTTTAGAGAGGCAGCTCTGTGGCAGCTGTGAATACCATTAATCCCCTCTGCGTAACGTTGAAACAAGGCAAAAATTAAAGGGAAGGAATTAAAGCAATGGGGGTGCTATCTGTGCATGTGTGTGGGGGGTCTCACGCACCCTGGAAATCACCCGCAATCCAGTGCCCACGTGTATACATCTAGCCAAATACTTCTTCTGCAAACGAAGAAGCTGGGGGCAAGTACACAGTGGGACATTGAAGGAGCTTTTACTGAATCCCTTATGCATTTACATCGGATAGAAATGTTCATTTAAAGGTGACAGTATATGTATGCAATGTTCATTTAAGCTACCATTATTTCCTTCCAACTTCAGTAACAGATGCCCAATTTTGGTGCAAAGTGGTAAAAGTGGAGCATTGTATTTGGTCTTGAGGTGATTATACCCAAGCCTGGACATATAGCAAAAGGGTACGGCAGATCCTTGCATATCTAGCAGGAAAATGTACATATTTTATTTTTTTGCTGCTGGTCTTAAAGTTCAAGACCTGATTTTAATACCCAGTCCAGCCCTGATTATACAACTTTTACTGCTTTGTACAAGAATTACTCATTATACACAGCCCTGATCGTGAACATTAGATCAAAGATGTCTATCTAAATCTACGTCTTTATCTTTTTGGCATGTATCAAGTTCTAAAGAGGCCTTTCTGTAGAAATAGGATTTACAAGGTTTTTTAAACATTTTTTCCCTTTATTGTGCAAGATACAGATTACAGTAAGAAGCCTTTCAATGTCATGACTTTTAGTTTAACCCCCCCCCCCCAACCAATGCAAATTGATGCAATGCCTGATATTGCCTGTAATCCAGGATATTACTGTGGAAATCTTTCACAATTGTCTGGCAAAAAAAAGCATTTTCCCCGTTAGTATAACATATTTACTATATTAATCTATTTTAGCCTTAGTGAAGTTTGAGCAGGGTTTAATCAGTAACCAGCATGCAACTACCCATATTTCTGACACATTCTCTACAGCTCCCATCATCCTAATCCAGCATTAAGGCTGATTTAGCTTTTTTTTTTCTTGCACACGTCTTGAATGTTCCTTCTTTCATAGCCCTATTTGCTCTTGGTTAACCATACCAGCTGCACACAGGGTTCTACAGGGTTGGCACATCTAGTCTGCCCATTTTTCTTATATAAAGACTTGAACCTTAATCAGCCTTTGGTCGGGTCTTAGATTCAGGACAGCATTATTCCTACCACATGAATGTTTATATTCCCTGACTGTTTCAGCCTCTACCACGCTGGAAGGCTGTTCCACTTATCTACCACCCTCATTTAACTACCGTATTTAAATCACATCTCCTCCAAGCTATACATACGGAGATCCTTTACTCTTTCCTGATATTTTTTATCCTGCCAACTATTTACCATTTTAGTAGCTCTCCTCCGAGCTCTCTCCAAAATGTTAATATCATAACAATCCCTGCTGTCAGTCCCCCAAAATATAACAGGAGTGACAGACGCCCTATGGTCCCTTGAACCGTAAAGGAACGTGGGGATGCGATTAAAACCTCAATTTTTTAATGCAAAACAAAGGGTCTAATCATTTCTGTAATACCGTCAATGTCATTCTCTTTACATTACAACGTATTTTTTTATTTATGGGTTACTGTGTTTCTTTGGTAAAAATTGTCCCGGGGGACTATAACAAGAGTAACAGCGTTTTAACTCTGCTCTTAGTGCATAGGCATTGTGTACATCAGCAGTGCTCCCTTCTTGATCCCGCAATACTTTGTCCGTCATTATGCCCGACACATTGCAAGTTTGCAGAAATGGACATCAAAATATGTTTGGCTAGCTCGATGCATTCATCATTTCCTTGAGTGCAAAGCACATCTGTCATCTGTAGACGACAGACCCACTTTACAAGGGGAAAGAGGTTAGACTCTAAGCAGTTACACAAACAAGGCGGCTTCATCCTATAGTTGGCTTACAAATTCCAGCCGAGATTACAGATCGGCTTTCCAATTATTCGCTGTATACTTAATATCTTTAACGTGTTGGGAGCATGTTCCTGGAACTGGAAACTGTAAGCAGTTAATTTCATTGAAATGGCAAACCGAGAAATGACCCCCAACCAACCATTAAGTTTATTCCCAGGGAAAACAAATTTCCTTTTAAGCTCAAAACATCGCTGCAAGTTTAATGTTGGCATTCATATTGTTTTTATTACGCAGCTTAAAATAGCCTGGTTTGAGAGTAGAAAAGGAGTCACGTTAGTCTTGTTTGTTTGAAAGAATAAATGCTATAGGGAAGATGTATAAGGAACATCTCTGACGCCTACAGTATAGGACGTGCTAAAGAATAACAGCCCTGGGTTGGAACTCTGTTCCTGGTGTAAAAAATATATATGTTTAGCGTAAAGCATGGTTATCCCTCACTATTTACACTTTATTATTAATACATTTCTTTTAAATTTTTCCAAATACAGTTTACAGTTAAGGTCCTTTGTATATAATGTGTTGAACTTCAAAGCATCAATGTGGGTTAGCGATTCTTCACATTTACTGTAAGGCTCCCATCTCGCCTGATTTAGTCTTTTCTATTCCTGGCACGGCAATAGTGATCTACATTACATTATATTTTATTTTGCTTCATATCTCTGACATTCAGAGTTTTTTTAAGCTCATAACCTGACATCTCATATGGTGTTGGCACCCCGTAGGAGTGGAGGTGAGGGCTAGTCGTAGGCGCTGTGACAGGTGGGGGCATGTAAAACCAAGTGCCCCCATCCCTTATTGTAATTAACAGACTTAAACAAACACACTCACTTATTAGGCATGAAGCCTGAGCCAGTTTCCTGAGCAACTCGGTGTGAGCTGCCCTGCTTCTAAGGTGGGGTCGCATAGCTTTGCATTATATGACATTACTGAGTGGGACCATCCTTATTTCAATAATTTGGACTGGCCTAGGGGTCAATAGCCCGACTGCCCCTGCCCCTGCCGCCTTCTACTGTCAATAGGTGTGACTGTGTGTCAAAAGTTATTTTATTTGTATAGATTTTTCAGAAATATTGTTGCCATGTATCCGTTGATGCTGTTCCGACTGTTTATCTAGATGGAGACAAGCTGTTATGTTGTTGAGATGCTCATTAATGACTTAATAAAAAAATAAAGATCTAATTAAAAAAAATTAGGACAAAATACCTTAAAACGTGTGTAGAAGAATGTAGATTGGCATTATTTAGACAAAAGTTAGGAAAAATTCCAATCACTTTTTATTCGACTCTTCCAAAAAGTGTGAACATTATATGAAATCTTAAAAGGAAAAGATGAAAGGAGGTATCAAAGCATAGGACAAAAAAGTTGAGGGATCAAAAAATGGATAATATAAAAAATGAAATATGTATAATATGAAAAAGTAAACAATGGAAAGGGTTTAACGTTTTGAGGATGATTGGCATGTTGAATGTCTTAGGTCATTGCTGTCATAATAAGGTGCCTCGGGGTTTTACACGAAGTAAGGGTGTGTAGCTGAATGTTAGTCACCCCATGGTGGGTATGGTATTTGTGCCTAAGGGAATTGGAGATGGTCTTCCTTAAATAATACATTTAAACCACCACACTGATTGTTGCATACCCCATGATTAATCAACAAGTGACTAAAACACAGAAAGACAGAATCCGAGGGCAGATAAGAACCTTTCGACCCATCTAGTCATCATTTTTCCGTTAGTTTTCCATTTCTGATTTCTGAATATTTTGTAGCTTGGCTTTTTTGTAGCACACCTACAACATGTTGGCTGCCACACTGAGGATCTAGAAGAAGTTTGAACATGAGCTATTATGTTATTTGTTCATATTTGTCATTTTTATATATTCAGCACTTCTGATAGCATCCTAAGAACCACACAATTTACCACTTGTGGTCTACATTGACATATTCTGCCCGAGCCTTACAATCTCTGCATACAAACCCATCTCCATTCACCATACCATCCCTTTCTCCCTAGAATCAATAGTTTGCCGGTGCAGCACAGGAGCCAATATTATATGCATAGAGGTCTGTTGACATTTGAGGATTAATAGATGATTAAATTAGGTAATCGCAATTTATTTTGTTTATCCCTTTATTGCAGCACTACAAAAATAAAGGGTATCATATCTTACATCTATATTTTCTTAGTGTGAAGAAGACTGATATTCTCAAAGCACATTTAGGTACATTTTATGAAATACTACTGTTGAGATTTTTAAATTCTGTTTTTTGTTTTGTTTTTTTAAATTTAGCTGTACCCTACAGTTTTGCAGAATTAAAAAAAAGATTATTTAAAAATGTGATTCTGGTGTAAAGTTCAAAAACAAATGTTCTAATCACCCTAGTTACCATTGCGCTGTTGATTTGTTAATTTCAATAGTTTCTATAAGAACAAGAAAAGCATGTACCACTGGTACTTTTTACACAAAACACCTGATATGTTTAGGCTTCACTTTATACAACAAGAGCACGAATGACAACAGTAAATGTCTTTACATTATATTTTTTTTTAAAGGTTTGATCTTGAATTGCCTCCCACTGTCAAGTTGTGATGTAAAGGGATGAACAGCAGGGGGTTCTCTCAGTAGGAAGTCTGAAAATAATAAATACAAGCAGCTGAAAACACAAAGATTGGGATAGTTCAATCAAATATCAATGATACAGACCACTGTGCTTATAGGGTTCCCCTTGTGGAACGCAGACATACAGCATCGGCATGGCATGTGCGCTCGGACCTCTTAGTTTCATTTGGTGGTAAAAAATCTGGAACTGATCGGTCCAGAATATGGAACTATTAATAAGATGACCACATGCCACAAACATAAGTGGCCTGCAGAATATATATTATGGCATCATTTACTTAATGTGGCTTAATTGGTTTTAAAGCACAATGTAAGCAGTATAATTGATTTGTACGTATAGAGAATTCCTAAGGAGCTGTGCATAGCCATGACACCTGCTACATATCACCCTTTATTTTCACCCGAAACATAAAACTAGCCTTTACTTTTACAGCCTGCCTATTCTTTTTTGTCAAAGGGGCAATTTCATGTCCCAGACAGCCTTCACAAAAGAAGAATGCATATTAAATTATTTTGTGCGTACTTCAATATTTATTCCTTAAAATGTAAAAAAAAGTACTAACCTTACAGAGAAGCTGCAGTTCTCTTTAAGTGAAACGTGCTAACCTAGCACCGTTCCTTATGTCTGCACCCTCTCCATTCATCATAGCCTGCACTTTCTTCTCTCCACATTCTGGTTCTCATTTTGTTCACTAATATCCTTACTCAGTGATCTTATGATTGCTGCATTCCCTGCATAGGAAATGTTTATGGT
Source organism: Spea multiplicata (assembly GCA_009364415.1). Lineage (NCBI taxonomy): Eukaryota > Metazoa > Chordata > Amphibia > Anura > Pelobatidae > Spea > Spea multiplicata. The sequence continues at coordinate 19,098 of VKOC01016413.1, forward strand.
GCACTTAAACAAAGCACATAAAAAACATATATCACTAGTAGTATGATTATCGTGCTAATGAGATGAGGTAATCCTTTCAAGGTATTTCCTAAACATTCATTTTAGAGATTAGATTTTAAAGCAAGATTGCCTAATGGTTTAAACCCCAAATGGAATCTAAGTACTATCTTCTGATTTCATATTTATCCTAAAAGGAACTTATGTTTCAAAACATATGGTTAATCAAACATACCCTTAATATGTTTAGCATACTTATTTAATTCATGCATGAACTGCTTTCATAAAGAGCCAACAAACCACATGTATAAACTACATGGTGACTGTTCCCCATGTACTACTTTGCCCTAGAATTGTTTGCTATCAATGCAGCTTAGCATCCTTGAATAAAGTCATATTTTTTCTCGTTGGGGTTTCTGTAATAACTGTATAACACTTCCCACCCTCCTTGTGTGTTTCACACATGAACAATTTATAAGGTGCACTGTATAACACTTCCCACCCTCCTTGTGTGTTTCACACATGAACAATTTATAAGGTGCACTGTATAACACTTCCCACCCTCCTTGTGTGTTTCACACATGAACAATTTATAAGGTGCAAGCTTAGCTAGTTAGAAGATGCAAAAATTGGTCTGAACAAACGCCAAATGGTACCTGAATGATTGGATGGATTGTATACTTGGCTGTGCTTAAGAGGACCCACTGGCTGTCAGGAGAAAAAAACAATCATTTTAGCCCTGCTTGCTTGTGCGCAAAATGTAAGGTTCTTTCTTTCTTATCGCTTCTCTGCCTTTTGGCCCTGGTCAAGTGAGTACCTGCGAGAGAGCGAAAGGTCCTATGGCCTTAAAGTTGAGTAGATTCTTTTAAAGCTCCAGGTGCTATTTGTTTGCTCAATAGGAATGAGTTTATACAGAAATGAAGTTATTCCAAATTTGTGCTACCCCCAGGGCCACCAATGCCACCACAAACTGAGTTGGTTATAGAAAGGAAACTAGTCATTCTAGAAAAGAAGCTAGAGCTTGATATCTGTTAACAGCAAGTCAGTAACGGCTGTAATCTTTCTTTTTCAACATAAGAAAGGGGGGACCATATCAATGGCCAACAATTTATACAGCTACAGTCATGTGAAAAAAGAAAAAACACCCTCTTTGAATACTATTGTTTTACATATCAGGACAATCTGTTCCTTAGCAGGTGTAAAAAATAGGTAAACACAACCTTAGATGAACAGCAACACATGACATATTAAACCATGTCATGATTTATTCCACAAAAATAAAGCCAAAATGGATAAGCCATGTGTGGAAAACTGATTCAATAGCTTATAGAAACACCTTTAGCCGCAATAACTTGAAGTAATTGTTTCCTTTATGACTTTATCAGTCTCTCACATTGTTGGGGGGGAATTTCAGCCAGCTCTTCTTTACAACGTTGCCTTAGTTCATTGAGGTTTGCGGGCATTTGTTTATGCACAGCTCTCTTAATGGTCCTACCACAGCGTTTCAATCCAGTTGAGATCTGCACTTTGACTTGGCCATTGCAACACCTTAATTCCTTTCCTTTTCAGCCATTCTGTTGTAGATTTGCAGGTGTGCTTGAGATCATTGTCCTGTTGCACGACCCAATTTTGTTAAAGCTTTAGCTATCAGATAGATGTCCTCACATTTGACTCTAGAATACTTAGGTATATGTATACTCGTATATATAATAACAGAGGAGCTCATGGTTCACTCAATGACTTTAAGGTTCCCAGGTCCAGTGGCTGTAAAACAAATCACCAAATCATCATCCCACCCCCCACTACCGTTCTTGACTGTTGGTATGAGGTGTTTGTGTACCATGTACATGTGCCCCAAATATTGTTGAATTGTGATCTAACATAGCAGACTTTTGTCTGGTGTCATTCTGTTATGTCATGTTGGCATCGAAAATATACATACGAGAACCCACAGATGATCCATATTTAATCTTTTAAATATAACCTTTAGTAGAAAAGGGGCTGACTTTGTATCTCCTTTGTTTGTTGGCGGGTTCTTTGCAGGCTCAAAACTGTGCCTTTCTGGCTGGGAGAGGTGTCAAATTTGCCACCTGGTCAAGGTTTAAACAAAAGGACTCCCGTAATAACACAAAGATGCCAATTGACTGTAGTAAACCTCATGTATGGTTCATTGGGTTCACACCGCATCTCATTTAAACTCTCACCACTCCACCCTCATACCATCTCTGCCTGAATGGGTAACCAGCCCATGTATCTACTACACACATATTTACAATAAACTGTCTACTGGGCCTGACAATTGTTTCAGAAATTTTGTGGCTATACAATGATGGACTTTAAATTGTTTGGAAATGGCCCCTCCCAGATTGATGAGAAGCAACAGTTCCTTCTCTAAGATCATTGCTAATGTCTTTCCTCCTTGGCATTGTGTGAACACACACCTGAATACTCAAGACCAGCAAACTGCTAAAACGCCTTCTTTTATAGAGGTGGCCATACTTGCTGATGATCAAATAATCAAAGTCATTTGATAAGCAGCACCTGTCTTAATTCCTATGAAAGCAGTAAGGGTGTACTTAGTTTTTCAAACCAGGCTTCTCAATTTTGGCTTTATTTTTGTTGACAGATGCAATATGTCTAATTTTTAGATTTGCTAAGGAAATGATTGTTATTATGTCCTGATATGTAAAACCATAGAATTCAAAGAGGGTGTACTTTCTTTTTCACGCGACCACTGTGTCCACAGTGGTAAAAAAGTATCCGCCTGTGAGCATGATAAATCTTGTATAAAAGTAGGGAAGTGCACCCAATCCTCAATATTTATATCTTAAATGTACCATTAGGTGTTTTTTGAATGGGTATGCGCTAAATTCTTTCTTTGTTTTGTCATTATTATTTGAGCAGCAACCAGATACTCTGCATGTTTATGCCCTTTTATGCTTTGTTTAAGGCTCTACGCTCCCCTATTTTTGTATATAATTTGTGCTATGAATATTTGCAGGTTTTGACCAAACCTTATGGTTGAACAGCCCCTGCTGCAACACAAGTGCCTCATTATTGGTCTCCAGAGAGGGCTTTAAATTGCTTGAGAGTCTCTTTTTAGTTAAAATGCAAAAAAGTCCCAATGATGACAAATTACACAGGACTAGCCAAACTCTCTAAATCTTGTGTTGAATCAACAGACCAAATTGTTATTTAGTTAGGTCACTTCACTTTAACTCTCTCTACACCTATAGTGGTTGTAATATATCTTTTTAGTATGAGGATTTATCATGCTCCCTAAGGTGCCTGACATTGTCTACATGCTACATCCACATTCCACCACTTTTTTTTTTTCTTTTCCATTTTTATATTATTAACCTCAGTAGATGAGCACTTATATATTATAACTGCCTGGTCCACTAATTATGTATCAGTTTTTGCCTGGCCCACAGTTTAATGAGGATCTGTAAGCAGTTAGTGAGCCTGTGAGCGCTAGTGGACAAGCCGAAAAATGCTTCAAATCCTGCCTTCCTTTGCAGGGGAAGTAAATGTACAGTTTAGAGAGTTCTTTGTACATCAACAATAAGATTAGGATGTATTAGAATATCAAAGATCACTGACACTGTGAAAAATGATTTTAAATAATGAAATCAGTGTGAAAGTATTTTTTTTTGTGAAATCTACCTGAAAGTATTATTTTTTTTGTGAATCAAAGTTTTTATTGAGTTTTGGAGTAGTTTTTTTAACAGAGGAGGGAACAAAAATAGGGGTGGGGACATATACACACGAGGGAGTCCTGACACAGCAGGGCAAGGTGTGGTATACAGAACACAAAAACAAAATCAAATGAGAAGTAATAACAATACAGTAGACAATGCAAATTAATAACAATAAAGAAAGAAAGAAAAATACAGAGACCTGTACAGAAAACATAAAAAAACAAAAAAAGTACATGGCATGGCAAACCCCAAAACACCTTACAGGACCCAGCGGCTACTCTGCATGTCAGCCAGACGCACCCTTACAGAGGGGTCCTCCACAAAATGAAAGTATTATTTTATAATCCTTTGAAATCTGGTACATATTAGGTTGCATAGAGAGGTCTAGGCAGTGTGGTGCATTTTATAACACAAGTAAAATTGTTATGTTACTAAACTAAAAATAAATCAAAAAAAGTCATCCCAACATCAAAGTATTTGCAATACGTTATTTTTTTTTAGATGCAATATTCAAAAAATGTTTAAAAATATTACTTTAAAAACACACAAAGTACTTGTAGTTAAAAATAAATAAATGACCTGATATAACCAGTGGAATCTACATATTTGAGTTTGAGAGTCTATCATCAATAGAATGTTATATGATTTACCATACCCATATATACCCACACTCAACCCAAAAATGATGTGTACTGCATAATAAATAGCATTCACATAACCCATAAATACAAAATATTACACATGCACTAATTATTCCCTAATAAATCATAATTTTCAATATCACAACTATGACACTACACATTGTACCTTTTTTAATACCATCAAAAAATCTTTACTTAGCTTTACTTATTAGCTACCACTTTTTCCACAATGATATGCAAACATTTTAATTGCAAAAGACCATTTTCATTGAATTGCAAATCTCATTGTACTTTTGAGATGCAAAAAAACTTCTGTCTGAGGTTCCCATCACATATATATTTTTGCTGAAGACAAAATAATGAATACAATGTCCATTGTAACCCAGCCATTGTATAGACACGGGTATTGGTGACGGAACAGTTTTCTGAGAGAAGGGCTGCGATGTCCAGAAATTCGTTTCTACTCGAATCCCAATAAGCTATTTGCAAATAAATATAATGATGGGCATTATAATATATATATATTAAAA